>JBBBDQ010000734.1:3940000-3957500 GCA_037127315.1 Ascarosepion bandense
GAAAGTACCTTAGTCTTTTCTGAGTTCGTTCTCAACTATCTATCTATCTATCTATCTATCTATCTATCTATCTATCTATCTATTATTATTATTATTATTATTATTATTATTATTATTATTATTAATTGTTACTTTAGAACATGGGAAACCACAAACTACTACAAAATTGTACATTTAGTTTTGACATTCATCAGGTAATTATTAATGATGGTAACCATCATTATTTTACAATTCTTCTTTTTCCCCCTTTTCCTATTCCTTTTTTAGTTCTTATTTCTCTTTTAACTCTTCTTCTTTCTACCCCATTTTTCCCTTTCCTTCAACCACTTCTATTTCTTTTAAACGATAAAATTTGGATTTTTTAATACAGATATAATTTTTATTAAATTCTTCTTCTATAATCGATGCTTTAACCCCTTTCTCTGTCTTTTTTCCCTTTCTTCCTACTCTCCGTAACTATGTCTAGACGGCAATTTTTTTTAACTTCCCCTCGCTTTATTTATTTTTTTAATTTATTTTCTTTTTTCTCTTTAACATAAATTTCCTGTGTATGAATTTATTTTGAGTGATATTCCGGAATATGAATTTCTGTCACATATTTGCAATAAAGTTATGATTTTGACCGTTGCTGAGGAAGCGAGATTTTTTCTCGCTAAAATTGCCATACAACAAATGAATTTTTATGATTTTATATATATATATATATATATATATATATATATATATATATATATATATATATATATATGCAACGTAGTAATCCACACAAATATCGCAGCATTAGAGATGGCCGGACTTGCAAGGATATGGAAAGAAACATCGGCCTCTAGACCAAGTTCAAGTTCTATTAATTGTTAGTAGTCTCAATCGACCTCTACGGGTATGAGGCTCGAACACTGCTGACTGTTACAGGAGAAAGAATCCATGTCTGAGGGAGTTCTTTCGCAAAACTTTCTTGCAATACGAAACCAAATTTCATGTACAGAGAAAGATTTTCCGACATGAAACTCTTGCTATTATTAAGCATCGGGAGATGACATTGTTTGCCCACATAACACAGCTGCTGCTGGCGTCCTGCGCAGGCAAGGTTGTCAGAGCTACAGCTGGTCAGAGAACATCAAAGGGTAGACGAACATGATAATACCTGAACTCCAGAATGCTAACACCAAGGGATTATCCGAGAGAAACTTTCCTGATTCTTTTACGTTAAAGTTCAGCTCATAAAATTCGTTATGGTTCAGCTCATAAAATTCGGATTGGTTTTCTTCTTTTTTTTTTTTCAAATATCAGTCTGAAAATATGTTTGTATTCCAAGTTCGAGTCATTATTCAATTTCAATTAAACCTGATCTGTAGAGTAAGCATCGATCATCAAGCATAATAACATATTTCAAGAACAGACATATGTCGAACGTTATAGAAAATATTTCCTCCTTATAAAAGGTCTGCTTGCACAGTCGATAGCCATTTTGATTATACCTAGTGAACTTGTTGACCAGGCTTGATATAACACAACGACATATAAAAAGATCTTGCTCTGCATGCGTAAATACACAGCGTCTACTGAAATCACTCAGTAGATGTTAGACGCTGTTAAGCGCATTTGCATATACTGCATCAACTTTGCATTGACCATGACGATAGGTGTGCCTGTTTTTTAAGTCGCGTTGTAGATTTCGGCTTGACTGCCGATTAGAGGACACAATGTCCTGGATGATGACACCAATAATAAAACAGTCTCATCAGATGGAAACTTTCATATTAATGGAAATATCTAAATGACATTGATTGACCGATTGATTTCTTTTTTACAGCTTTCAAACTTTTCAGGTTATTTAAACCCACAATATATATATATATATATATATATATATATAAGATAGTTTTTTTTGTCATAATTATATTAGAGTACAACTCTGTTGTATTAAAAAGTGCTCAATAAGTATATATTGTAGAGCTTTTGAATATTTTTTGGAAATGAGTTATTTCCGCAACCTCAGTTTCAACCTATCGATATATTCAGGCGATTTGCAATAACTGATTTTCCAACCTTTTTCAATTATACAACAGGAATATTTACGAACGCGCGACTGGATTTTTCAAACAAACGAAGATTTTAAAGTTAGGAAGGAGTTATTTAAGGATCTTAAAACACTTTTATCCAGGTTTGTATGATTCTAAGATGTACTTGTAGGTGTTATTACATCTGGACATAACTTCTAAACTTTCATTTAGTAATTTTGTTTTAATGAAAACAAGAAGAAATGTTAGCCATAATATTGTTTCTAGTTAGTTCTAAAATCATAATCTAGTATCATAAAAACACGGTACAGTAAAGATTAGTAATAAAATATAATAATTGCACTATGGAATTTTTCATCCCAATAATTAAATCACTTCGCTGCTTTGTAATCCCAATCGATTGTATAGGAGCAGGTTCTATCGCATATTGCATTATGCGATCATTATCGCCGATGATTAAGGAGACAGCCGTACAATTTAGATCAAGAGTACGGCTAATCGTCGTCGGTGTTTCTATTAACGCTCTATCTTTATCTTGATATCGAGCAATTTATGAAAAAAATATATGCTTACCTAAAATGCCTTTCCACTAGTAAACTACCAAACAATAGCAATTTTGGCACTAAACATCGTTACAATTAAACGCACGCGCGCACACACACACACGCGCACACACACACACACACACTCTTTCTCTCTTTCTCTCTCTTTCTCTCTCACTCTAAAACAATTTTCATTAAAAACGACTTAAGGATAGCACTAAAGCATTTTGAAAATATTGTTTTAACCCTAATAACATGTCAGTCGTTTTTAATGAATATAGTAAAAGCTCATTAGAAACAAAGAAAAGAGTGCTATATTGATGTGTGATATATGTCCTTCTTTATGGAAGTGAATTCTTGACGGTGTCATCAAGGATGAAGAGAGGATTGAGGCAGCCGAAAGTGGTTTTACAGAAGGATGCTGAGGATACCATGGACGGAGCACGTGTGCAAAGATGAGGTGTTGGAAAGGATGCATATGAAAAGAAAACGACTCATACTAAATATCAGGAAGAGACAAATGAGATTTCTGGGACACGTAATGAGAAAAAAAGAGCCTGTAGAACTTAATACCCACAGGTCGTATATGGGGAAGGAGAGACAGGGGAAAGCAGCACGAGACGTTCTTATTAGGTCTGAACAAATGGATGGTAAAGCGGGTCTTAGAAGAGATACTAAAAGAAAATATTGAGAGCGACAACAGAGTCAAGTGGAAGAACATGATCGACCATGTCCTGAAAAGACACGGCACATCAAGAAGAAGAAGTGACAAAAAGATGGGGGTATTGCTGTCCAAATACGCAATTATTAAATTACAACCAACTAGGAATGTCACACCACCAAATTCAGAAAGAAAAGGAAGAAAACTGCTATATAAAAATAAAACAAAACAACCATTTCAAGTTACTTTTGTTTTACTTTCTTTTCCATCACTTTTTCTTTCTTGTTGACACTGATAATTTAGGGCTTTCTTTTATATCCCTTATCTCCCTACTTTGAAGCGCAAACTTTAAAATGGGCAAGTAATAACGGTGACATCTAAAGATACTCGCTTAGTGTCGGGTCGATGACACTACTTTTTAAAACTTTCAAGTACACGTTTTCTTCTATGGCTTCCTTTTCATTCTTCTATCTCTCCATCCAACTTTTCAGAAACAGATTGTATTATATCTTCCCCAATTTTTCTCTGCTCTTCTTTCTTCATCATCGATCTTTCTACATAGCTACCTACCTCTTTCCACCTGCATCAACAGCGCTTCCTTGCCGTTACATCGAACACCCCCAACCCAAATCACCTTCAATATTCGACCCGTTCTATTCACATGTCGTCAGCGCTTTAACCAGTCGAACAAGGTCTAGTGAACATGTCGGCTTTGAATCGTCTGTTATTCAGTTCAAATACAATCAATACGCTCCGCGCATTTATGGCATCAAAACTAAACACCTACCGAGGCCTGCTCTTCGACGACGATTACACCGACCCGAAGCCAAGGCATTCATACAAGGTTTGCCTTGCCACGTAGATATTTAATTTAAACGTGACAGTTTTTCACCTCAATAGAATATGGACTCTCCTATCTCCTTTATATATAATTATTATTATTATTTATAATAATATTTTTCTAGTTTCTTCCTACGTTCGAATGTTAATAAGGTAAGGGAAATATTCAGTGTATTTTTAGGTCATGCATTCTGACGGAGAAATGTTAAAATAAAAGTGAATATTGTCATTATTTAAATTTTAACCTCTCCAGAAAAGTATCTATGCGACCTCTCACTGAAAATTCACGATTTTAAAATACCTTCATAAATATTACATATGTATATGACGCCTCAAATTGAAAATACTTGATTTTAAAACAATTAATAAAAAATTACATGTATATAATGCAACACAAACCGAGATTGCACGATTTTAAAATCCTTTATAAAGTTGACATGTGTATAGTGCGACATCACACTAAATTCAATTGGCACTGTATTCTGTTTCTTGTATAAACACTGAAATTTGCTTTACAGTAAGTGTGGTTTATTATTTTGTGTATACGTGAGTTAAACATGAAATTCATATGAAACATGGATCGGAATCTGACGAAGATGTTATCATGAAGATCAAATAAGAAATGTTTATCAATCTTTGATGTTTCACTTATATTAAAGTTTCTACAGAGATTAAGAGAAAATTCTCATAAAGAGAGAAACTAAGATCTTTAACTTTTTTTTGTGCCAGTGCTAAATTGGTCAGTCAGGTATCACATGAATTAAATCCGTTGATAATTTTATATGCATGTAAGTTTTGAAGATTCTTGTATTTCGAAGAGGGCATTCGATGATAATGTGTATTCGTAATTGTGTATTATGCCTGTCTCTCACTATATATATATATATATATATATATATATATATATATATATATATATTAGTCATCCACATACAAGCCTGTTTCGCTGTATCAGTGTGGCTAGACATATCCACATGCTTCTGGCCAAGATTGAAAACTCGACCGATTTGGTGTCAGTCGGAGTCTCTACTCCCTAAGCCATCGGCGCATGGGTTCAGAGAAAGGAAATTTTAACGTCTTGTATGTAAGCAGTGTATACAGACGCCAGTCACCGAGAGAATTCAATTCATTTCTAAAGAGCCACGGATTATAGCCGAAGTGGAAACTGTTTTTAAAATTTTCTTCTCCAGAGAGCTCAATCGTAATGAGAGCATAACATATTATTAATCATCCACATACAAGCCCGTTTCGCTGTATCACAGCTCATCAGTGTGGCTAGACATATCACCTTGCTTCTGGCCGGGATCGAAAACTCGACCGATTTGGTGTCAGTCGGAGTCTCTACTCCATAGTTTTGCCTCTTTTTATTCATTTATACTATTCTTTAGTTACAATGTATTTTAGAATATATATATACACACACACATATATATATATATATGTATATATATATATATATATATATATATATTCTAAGATACAGTGTAACTAAAGAATAGAATAAAGGAATAAAAAGAGGAAAAACTATTCTTAGCCAACTGAAAGACATTATGAATTTTCTCATTTTCTCCCATTAGTAATGGGAGAAAATGAAGAAATATATGACGAAAAATGGGGTATGCAGAAGAAAAGACCCTCCACATTTTTATTATTATTATTCTATTAGTAAATTTTAAAAATATTATACTAGTCCGGATATGTTAATAATATTATTATTTTAAACAAAACTTTGTTTGATATATTTCAACAGAGCGAACATATAATATATTGTCTCCTTTCTCTTCGTCACCATGTCTAACGATGATTTTCCCCCTTTTTTAATGGTTCTTTTTTGCTGTCTACCCCAGATTTCTTTTCTTTCTTTTTCCCCTACCACTTCTATTCCTGTGACGCAGTTTAATTTTTGATTTTTTAATACAGACGTAATATAAAAGTTTTCTTCTAATATCGAGGTTTGAATCTCTTTCTTTGTCCATCGGGATCTAATCTGGACGACAAATTTCAGAAGTTTTTCTTTGTAACCCCCCACCCATTTTCAATGTAAACTACCCGTGTATGGATATGTTTTGGGGTTATTTCCGGTATGTGAATTTTTTAACAATATTTGAAATAAGATTTCGGTTTTGATCGTTGCTGAAGAAGTGAAATTTTTCTCGCTAAAATATCTATACAATGTATGTAGAATCCCGAGTTTTATTTAATATAATATACACATTTGGCTCTGTAAATAGATAATTCTATTTACACACAGCCCTTCAAAAGGTTTATTTTTAATATTAATTAAATGAATATAAATAGGATCTGGAATTTTGCCTACATACTTTTAGAATGTGTGTTGAAGTGCAGTAGATATGGTTTGGAACTAGAAATCAGCGAGATGATTTCGAATTCCAGTTGAAATCCTTGCATTCACTTACGCACATATACCCTTGGGAAAGGTGTTAATCCGTCTCTTCCCTCCAGTTATATGTTAATAACAGGACAGATTAGGTTCTATAGCATTAGACGGCAACGAATCTACTGAAGAAATTAATAGCAACCCACTGCAAGATGATCTTCAGCCAAGTCAGTCATGTCTATTTCCAGACATAATTGCCCAAAGGTGTATCACTTGACTTACTGACTTTTCTTTTTTTTGGATTAATATATATATATATATATATATATATATATATATATATATATATATACTCTTTGTTTATACATTATTTTTAATAGATACTCGAATTTAAGTAGATACTCTATTTTTCAATCACTGAACAGCATATTTCAAATTCCAGTAGGGTTTCATACATTCACAATCGTGCAAATACTATAAGGGAAGGTAGGAATTCTACCCACCAAGTATGTGCTAAATTGTAAAACATTTTATCTGAAAAAAATATTGCTGTTCGTAAAATAATTTTTAATGCAATATTCACTCCAAAAAAGTAAATTCTATACGAATCAAAACGATAATGCAACTCAAATACAAGTGAATAGAGAGACTGAAAGAAAATGAGAAAACATGAGTGAGGAGAAAGAACAAAAACAAAAAAGAACAGCTTACATGAAGACAGGAGAAAAGAAAGATGTTGCATTTAAATTCTTGAAGAACGCATGTGGCAGGAAAGCTAGAAACCAGAAGATTGTTCCAATCGTGAAAATGGCAAAAAAAAAAAGAAAAAGAAAAAGAAAAAAACTACTATAATAAAAGTGGCGGTTGGATCTAGTTCAATCAGTTAAGTACCATACGTGATAATTGCTTGGGCGATCATGTCTCGAAATTGACCTGACTGACTGGGCAAAAGACTTTCCCGCGTTAGGTTGCCATTACTTTCGGCGGTAGACGTATTGCCAGCTAGGGCTATAGAACCCACTCTTTCCTGCTATTTAACCAATAGATAGAGGGTGAATTGACGGATTCATTCGTTTTACAAGGGTATTTGCGAATATGTGAATGCAACGTATACAACTGGAATTAGAACTCGGCTCTCCGATGTTTTGTTCCGAGCTGATAACTACTGCACTTTGAGACTTTGATGCTCATCGAACAACATAGCTTAAAGTTATAACTCCGAGGCACTAAGAGAAAAACTTATTAGGAGAGAAATGCGAGAACAGAAACTAGTAAAATATAACATTCAAACAAAATATAATTCAGCTTAGAAATAGCCTACAAAGGGTAGTTAAAACTTGAAAAACCAAATCAATCAATCAGGGATTTACTTCATCTACTTGATAGATTGCTCTTCATTCGCTGTCCATATCTCGGTATATAACATCATCTTCTTTTCGTATTGATGACTAATCCTGTACTGTCCGGCCCACATTTGGCAAGATATAAAATGAATTAATCAGATTTAAACTCTGATTCTAGACCCTTTCGATAGAATCAGTAATGTCTTTCTAAGGTTCGCCGAAGATTTGAAATCGAGTTTAGTGTCAGAATTCTAGCATATTGGATGCCACAATTCTCTATCAAATTGACATTGGAATCAGTGTTAGTATTTTTATTCTGAGATGTGTAGTGACGCACCAATTTCAACAAGAAAGAGCAATAACTGATATCACAAAATAATCCCATAATCAACAAATAATTCATATCAGCCAATCAATGGACACCTAATAATGACCAGTGAGTACATGGTCGAAACCTTGTGACTATAATAGCATCTATATCAACCAAGATGAGAACAAGAGTTCGAAATAAAACCAAGATATTGAAAATTACTCATCTCAGAAATAAATGCTAAAAATTATTAAAAAGTGACACGAAGCCACTAACATAACCCGTTGTCAAAACTGACACTGACTATAAAAGACTCCAAAAATAGACTACTAATGTTTTTCGGGACGGTGGAGTAGTCGGTGTAGCAGTTTGTCATATATTTCCTACAAGCATCTAGTAATGTGTCAAATCCTTGAATCTGGTAGTGACGCACCAATTCTAACAATAAAGAAAAATAACTGATATAGTAATCAATAGATAATCCATATCAGCCAATCAATGGACACCTGATTATGACAGAGTGTACATTTTCGGAAACTTTGTTTTTATAATAACATCTATAAAGACAAAGAACAATAGTTCGAAATAATACTAAGATATTTTACATTGATTTCGTATATCTGATGGCTGCTCCTTTTCGTAGTGGAGAGTCTGAGTTCGATGATGTCGGGAGTTCGAAATTCCTAGTAAAGTAACCCTTGACGGCAAGCTCAAGAAGCCTTGACTATAATCTTACGGTCCTTGGTCAACTTTTATCATTGCAGCTGATCTGAATAAAATCACTCTTAAAACTCACACAACCACTGTTATTAATTCTTCTCTTTGTCAGTAGTCTGAAACAATTTATGAAGCGCTAGATTCTCTGAGTTTTGAGCTGAAGAATCTTACAGGTCTGAGTTTACGAGGAACAGTTCTGCATGAGTATGGATAAAGTTAATCAGTCAGCACGGGTCACACACTTTGGCGATCATGTCTCTTTCAATCAATGACTGACTAGACTTGCTTTTCCTTCTGTATGTTGTCATTTCTTTGTGTAGTATACTGATTGCCAACCAAGGCTATAGATCTCAATCTGACCTGCTATATAATCCATAGTTGGAGGAGAAGAGATGTATTCATAACTTTCTTAAGGTTATTTGTACGTAAATGAATGCAACGAATTCAACTGGAATTCGAACTCGGCTCTACCGATTTCCTATTCTGAGCCGCCATGAAATGGATAGAGTCAGTCAGTTAAAAGCCAGACGTAATATCCGCTTGGGTGAACATGTCTTGAAAGAGGTATAACTGACTGGGCAGAAGATTTTCTAATAGTAATTTGCTATTCTAATAGTAATTTGCTTTCTTCGGTGATTTAGTTTCCAGCTAAGGCGATAGAACTCAATTCTTCCTGTTATTTAACCCATAACTGGAGGGAAGAGAAAGATTAATACCTTTTCCAAGGGTATTTGCGCGTAAGTGAATGCAAGAAATTTAACTGGAATTTGAACTCGGCAGAATTGATAGGGTAGTCAGGTTTAATTTGAAATCTCAGAAAATCGGACTTTACCTCTACGAGAGCTGAACAATTAAAATGAATTAAAATATTTTCATATATTATTATTGTTTTATAACTGATTCAAACAATAAAGGAAGCTGTAAATATTCTCATTGCTTCAATTAAGATTTCTGCAGCAACTAACAAATTTGTTCAATTTACAGTTACGATTTTAGCCATTGCATAAAAGAATAAACTCAAATTATTTCACATGAATTTCCTCAAGAATGTATGATCGAAAAGGAGGTTCGTCTCTTTCTTCATGTAGCATCTCCATTTTCTTTTATTTTCTACACCTCCTTCCTTCTTTTTTTCAAATTCTCCGTTTTCCTCTTACTAATCTTTATCTCACTTCTTTCTCATCCTTCTTTTTAGTCTTTTTTTACTTTTTGCTCATACTTACTATGCTTTGTTCTTTTTTTTTTCTGTATCAGCTTTGTCTTCCAGATCATTTTTTTCATATTCTTCTTTATTTTCCTTATTCTTCTTCGGCTTTCTTTTGCATTCTTCATTTCCTTCTTTCTTTTTTGTTCTTTTATTTTTGTTCTTCTCTTCTTCTTTTTCTTCTTCTTCTTCCTCTTTTGTATTATTCGTCCGCTCTTCTTCTTCGTTATCATTTTTGTTCTTGCTTCTTCTTCTTTTTGCTATTCTTCTTTTTTCTTCCTCCTCTTCCGCTTTTTTTCTTTCTCCTTATTCCGCCTTCTTTTATCTTTTCCTTTTTCCACCTTCTTCTTTTTTTTATTTAATTTCTTCTTCTACCTTCTTTGTTTTCCTTCTTTTGTCTTCTTTCACCTTTTTCTTTTTCATTGTTGCTTTCTTATTCTGCCTTCTTTTTTTTCCTCCTTTTACCTTCTTACGACATCTTCTTTTGTCTTCTTCCACCTTTATTTTTCTTCTTTTTTCCGCTTTCTCCTTCCTGCCTTCTTCTTTTTCATTCTTTTTGTGCTTTATTCTGCCATCTTACTTTATTTAAAAACATGATATTTAATCAGTTTTTTAATCTTCGGAGTAATCTTCTTCTTCTATGTACCATGCATGCCCTTCAGAAAATAGGCGATCATGACCCTCCACGTCTCCCTAGCTCTGTTGGCTCTTAGCATGTTTTCTTCTGTTACCCCACCCAAACCCCGCTCTGACATGCACTGCCTCAGGTCCTTAAGTTATGGTACCCGCTTCTTCTTCCTGTATCTCTTACCCTCTGAGTATCATATTCTTCAAGCCCTCATTCCTCATTACATGACCAACGTACCGTCTTTTCCTGATGCTC
Organism: Ascarosepion bandense; assembly: GCA_037127315.1. Taxonomy (NCBI): domain Eukaryota; kingdom Metazoa; phylum Mollusca; class Cephalopoda; order Sepiida; family Sepiidae; genus Ascarosepion; species Ascarosepion bandense. The sequence goes on from JBBBDQ010000734.1 coordinate 3,950,860, forward strand.
AATATTAATTTCCTTTTCATTTCCATTCTTTCCGAAACTTCATCATTGCTCACATGCTAGACCCATGATATCCGCAACATCCTTCTGTAGAACCACATTTCTCTCGCTTAAAGGTTTTGCTTCGTCTTTTATGATATTGTCTAACATTCTAGGCCATACTGAAAAACCAACGTCACATCGCAGTCCATTATTCTTTTCTTTATTTCTAGAGAGATTTTCTGTCTCTAAATACTCTACTCATTTTCTTGAATGCATCATTCGCCATGGTAATTCGCCTTCGCCTTCGCCTTCGGATCTCAGTGTCGTACTTTCCGATTTCAGTTCGAAGACTTCCCAGGTATTTACATTTTTGTGTCTGCTTGATTTTAGTATCACCCACCTGTAATTGGCATTTTTGGCTTCTTTTTTGCTAATGACCATGCATTCGGTTTTTTTTTGTAGTTTATTTGTAGTTCTTTCTCTCGACTTTCTTCAGCTAACTTCTTTAGGAGGTTTTGTAGTTTCTTTTCCTTGTCTGCTATCAACAGTGTATCATGTTGTTCAGACTGTTGTGCCGCCGATTACGAATCCTGGTATAATTTTTAGGGTCCTCATAATAATCTCACTGTACAAGTTGAATAGATCCGGTTAAAAGGCACATCCTTGTCCTACACCCCTTTCTTTATATATCTGCTGAATTTGTTTTCTGTCCGTATGCAGGCGGTTTGCTGCCAGTAGAGTTTCTTCATAACTCTAAAATCTTTTCCAAATATGTCGAGATTGCTGATCAGAGTAAAATGCAACGATATAATTTTTCAACAAATATTGTCGGATTGAGAAATAATTTTTTGTTTTGAAAAAATTGTATTCGCTTTTCTCTTCAGGTTGTGATTTTTTGAGAAAAAATAAATAATACAGCAAGTTTTTTATATTTACTAGATTTGTGGGTTTTAAAACAATTGTTAATCTCGATTAGATTTAGATGCAGAAAAATAAAATTTTATAACACCTTCATGTTTATTTATGAAATTATATTAAATATTCGCGTTTTTTTTTACATTTACTTGGATATTCAATTATTGTCAGCAGCTGTATTTATTTATTGATTTTAAAATAGAACAGATAAATACAGATTCAAAAAAAATTATGTCGTCTGCAGATCAAGCAAATCCTTTTTTCTATATAGACAGATACATATTCCAGAAATTGTTAAAAATTCAGAGAGCGACTGTTATATTTTTTTGTTTTTCTGTCTCCTCCTTTTAGGTCTTGTATGATAATGGCTTTACACGGCTATATTTTATAGCTCATAGCAATGTCAGTCTTTTTATGATCCCTACCTTTGACACAATAAAGTCAGGTTGATTAATCGTTGCTTTCCACTGCCTTCCTTGCCTCCCTTGTCCTGTGTGTGTCAAACTCTTTTCCCATGTTGTGTCCCAGAAATTTAAAATACAGCGTCACATTTTGTTTACAACATTCTGCAGCAGCCGACAATAGTAAAGTGTTTTACTGTTACGGTCACGCTTATTTCTTATACATAAAAAAATTATCCATTCAGGATAATAAACACATATTAATTTTAGTTTTAAGGATCTTTTAGCCTTTGTATTTCATGAAACAATAAAAACCTCATTTATAAGCATTAATGATTGTGATGTGATATGTTCTACTTTGTGACGGAGAAGTACTAACGTGTCGAGTGAAGACAGTCATTCGATACGTAGATAGTTGTCGCTTGACTCTATGCAAAAAGAGGGCAAGTCAATTTTTCATATGTTACTACAGATTGTTTTATTTGTTTCAAGTTTTGTTTTTACCCTTGAAACCACGGTATATTTACTGAATCGTCTAGCAAGACTGTTTTCATAAAGTTTAATTTTTTTTTCATCCAATCTTCTCTGTGGTTCAGCAATGGCCTCTCTCAAGTTTACTGACTCAAAGGCCTCGAACTGTATCGCTTTCTGATTTGAAGTATGTGCTTTTTGTTTTCTTTTTCAATAAAACTTGCTTAATGACTGCATTCAGTGTTCGTGTTATTCTCAGCATACTTCTGTAGAACCACATTTCTGTTGCCTCAAGAAGCCTCTTCTTCTAGAAGAAAATTGTTCAGTATTCACTGAGATATAAATTGATTTAGGTTACTAGTATTTTAACATTACTTGCTTCTTTGATTCTAGGGTAATTTCTTTGTGGTTTATTAAGGTGACTTTCGCTATTCAAACACGCTTTCAGATATCTGGTCACATTATGCAACCTCTGTTATAAAAAACTTTATATTTATCAAACTTCTGTTTTGAAATCACGAATATATATTTTTCTGGTGGTAGCGTAATAATTTCCTCACCCGCTGATACTCATCGGGCAGTCCAACTATAGCAGTTTGATGTCAAAGGTAACAGAGCCCATCATATTGCGTTATTCACTTATAGCTAGAAAACTGAAAATGATAGTGACATCAGAGGGAGAAGAGCAAAGTGCACTGGAACCGCGAAAGCCAGTATTTTGGCATGAAATTTCAAACGATGTGTGACCTGACCAAAATAGTACTATTTTTTCTTCCTATTACACTAGTAAAGAAATATATGGGCAAAGAGGATACAACCTGCTTAAAAGCTTAGAAAAGTACATGCAGAGAGATGCATATATATATATATATATATATATATATATATATATATATATATATTGTTTTTCTTTAATCCGAAGTGGAAGAGTAGGAAGGCAAATTCCAAGAACACGATCCTAATCAATATTTAAAAATTTTAAGATTAAAAAGTGATGCAGGCAGAGAGCTCAATGTATTAAGAATACAGAGCCAATATTTTCCACTTTTTGACCGCTGTTAACCAAAAACCTCTCTACACACTAACTCAGGGCCTTCGCCATTTCGAAAAGCCATGTCGCTGACGTGATGTAGAGTCTCTATTAGAGATCCTATGTCGAAATGTATATCCGACACCTTTGAATTTTGAAAATTTTCACTAATATATATATATATATATATATATATATATATATATTTCTATATATATTTATATATATTTTAATTTTGCTATTAAAATGGTTTATAAAAGTATAATATCACTACACAAAAATTTTCATGTCTAAGAACAATACTGTTCTTCTTCAGGTGATATGATAAATAAATGGTGAAAATATTTTCAAATATAAGATATATTCATGAAAAATTAGAACATTAGGGTAAGTTGGAGTGGTAGTTGGAGAAAACGCTCTAGTTGTGTCAATATTGTTCAATCAAAGATGAAAATTATGTAACAATGGAGATTTAATATTTGGGTAATGAAAGAGGGCAGGATAGCTTGGATCTAGTCATATCACTGTTTACTTTGTCTGGATAATATACATAATGGGTCCTTAGATTTTATAAATGGGTAGACAATATTTTTTAACAGGAAGTTGGATTTTAAGTTTTTTTATTTAACAATAGATTTTTAACTACTATCTTGAGTAAAAGGGCTGGAATGTATATGTCAGAATTAGGATTTAATAATTGTGTTATGCTTAGTGATATTTTTTAAGAATAACAGTGAGGTAGTGCAAGAGAAATTTATTTTATTTTTTTTATTATGTTGGAGTATAAGTTATAAATGAAACATTTATTATATATATATATATATATATATATATATATATATATATATATATATATATATTGATTGTTTAGTTACTTTGTTTTTTGTCATAATAAAATTAGACCAATACACATTTAAATTACAATACATTTAATACAATTATATTGTAGAAGCTTTGAATATGTTTTCAGGTTATTTGCAATAACTGATTTTACTGTTTACCATTTTTTTTAAAGATCGCTCACGTAACGGGGAATTTTTGAACGCGTAATTTTGAAAATTAGAAGAAATTATAACGTTTTACTCTATGGTTGTATAAACCTAATAGGTATTTTTGGTATGGTTACACTTAGTCACACCCTGAATGAGTACTCTGGAAGATTGGTAGACTGTCTAACCGTACTGATGAGCTGTGATACACGAAACAGATCTGTCAGCGGATGACCATATATATATATATATATATATATTAATTTGGTGCATGCACGATTTTTTTTATTTTGTCGACTGCACAGTATAGTAGGGTCAGTTATGACTTTGAAATAAAGAGTATCATGACACAAATCACTCCGCCAGGAATGTGAAAACGGTATGTTTTACTGCTTGGCATTCGCACCGGATGTTCCAATAGAAATACTTCAGTGTGTTTGGATGCAAATCTTAGGACAATCCAGAATATTGGATGAGTCTAATGGTGACTACTAAGTTTTTGGAGCGATTTTAGTGATGGCTACTTTATGCCTTGATTTATTTTTTCACAATACCTCCATCAACATGACAGACTACATTAAATACTTTGAAGAATTAGTGAAACCTTGGGTCAAGAGGGAAAAACATACGGGGGAGAACAGGACTACACCCTGCTACACAAGTAGAAGACCCAGTCATGAAGGCATACAGTTTCTGCGATCGCATCACCTTTGTATATATTCATCTAACTCCCTATTCTGAAAACACCCTGCTTAGTTATGTGTGGGGCACAATTGAACAGCATCAGAAATGCGCTGAAGACAACGGTTACGTCAGATTTTACCAAAACATAGAAGGGTACCGTTCAGACAATAGAGGTCATTCCAAACTCTTCTGGAGGCTGCAGTTCAAGCCAATGGTGATTTTAATTAATATATTTACTCCTCTTTATCTCAAGATTTTTTTGCGTAATTTTCGTAAATATACCTGTTAAAATCAAATTTAAGTGTTATTTTCACTTTTTCATAATTTCTAAAATTATTAATTGCATCTTTTATATGTATGTATTCATTCTTTCTCTTAACCGATCAATCAAACTATCTATCTATCTATCTATCTATCTATCTATCTATATATATATATATATATATATATATATATAATTGTGTCAAATATATATACAATTATATATATAATTGTGTCAAATTAATCACCCCTACATTCATACTTACAATTAAATGTCTTCAATTATCATGGAAATTCACGTGCATTTTTTCAGAAATTATGGAAAAATGAATTTTAAAGAATGTTCAGTGATTCCCAGAACTCAGTTTTTATTTTAATGACAAACAATGTTAGAAATTACCAAAGCATTTCACATAGGACGAAATTATTGGCCCTTTTGCCTCAGTAATCAATTGTGTAACTTTCATTTTTGATTATTGCCTTTAATTGTTTTGACAGTTCCTTACAAGATTATTTGACCTATTGCCTCAGTAATCAATTGTGTAACATTTATTTTTGATTATTGCTTTTAATTGTTTTGACAGTTCCTTACAAGATGATTTGACCTATTGCCTCAATAATCAATTGTGTGACCTTCTTTCTTGATTATTGTCTTTAATCGTTTTTGACAGTTCCCTACAATATAACTATGCACAATGGTAGTTATTTTGTTTCATTCCTCCTTGGCAATAGCTTCTACTTCCAACAAATTGAAGGACATCATTCCCTTATGATTTTTTCAAATATGACCTTAAATTTTCAATGTGTTTTATTAAAGATTTTTTGAAGACAACAGTCAGTAAGTTAACAGCCAGACATGATACATGTTTCAGCGATTATGTCTTCTTAGAAACATGATTAATTAAGCAAAAGATTTTTGCGAAGTAGGTTTCTATTGCTTTCTGCAGTTGACCGATTGCCTACCAAGGTTAAAGAACCCACTCTTCCTAAAATTCAACTCAAAACTGAAGGGAGAAGAGATGGATTAAATCATTTCCTAAGGGTATTTGCGCATAAATGGATGAAATGAATTCGGCTGGTATTCGAACTCGGCTCTCTGATATTCCATTTCAGTTCGATATTTAAATATATAACAATTTGTGCCGTCTGTTACAAGTCATCGGCTTGTTGGAACGACTAGTGACGCTTCTAAACAGCTTTCAGGCAAGCTGTTTTACATTATTTTTAAGAATGGCTAGATTCTGCTTTTTATCCATGATGACCTGTACTTCCACTAGTTCTCCTGGTCCAGAAATAGCAATACTCCTATTAACGTATTTAATATTTGGGACATTATTCTTGGGTTTGTGAGTTTCATTCACTTTCCGCCTTTCAAAACGGGAGTTTATGGGGCCAGACAATACCAGTTTCGTTTCATCTAACCATAAATTCGTGTTCCACTATTTACTCACAATTTCCTAGATGGCTCTCAGCATTTATATAGTTTTCATTGTAGATGTTTAGCCTTAACAAAAAGAGTTTTATTTGTGCTACACGTTCGAAGTCGTACTCAATAAAAGCCTCTAGTGACTGTCTTCGTTGATAAACTCAACACTGATATCTTGACATCATTAAATTGTTCTTTGTTTTTGGAGACATTTCTAACAGTATTCCATTCTCTCATAAATTAACCGTTTTCTGCCATTCCTTAATCTGTTCTCAATACAGTGAGTCTCGTCAAATTTCTTAATAATGCTACTGATGATCAAACAAGAAAGAGTTATACACTTGGAAAATGTTGTATATGCATAATCTTGTTTGTACACATCAAATATATTCATTCAGGGCTTAATGTCAAGTTCAGCTGTCTTTGGTATAGTTGCAGAATTAATATGTTATTGGGTACTCGACACTCACATATTGTCTTCTTCG
>JBBBDQ010000734.1:3960000-4135000 GCA_037127315.1 Ascarosepion bandense
AGACGTAATGTTGAAGGAGGGCTTGTCAAATCTGATCTTGTAGGGAGGTTAGAGGGAAAGTGAGCCAGGAGAAAACAGTTGTGCGACATATTCGATGGGCCTAAGCAACTGGATGGCATGGCGGGATTTTGGAAAGAAAGAAATACAAGAGACAGAAAAATAAGGATGGTCATGATCACCTACGTCCTGACACGGCGCATAAAACAAGAAGAATTTTATTAATGTGAATTATAATTGTTATAATAATTTTATAATAATTATTTATGAATATATAATCAATTAGTATAATTCTCTTACAGTATGTACATTATTCGGACTATTGTCCTCATCTTTGTCGCCATTTGTACGATGTTTTGGCCGCTGTACGCTCCGGCCTTCTTCAAGTGCTAGGAATATTGAACTTTGTAATAAAGGGTTCGGTTTGAATTTCCCAGCACCTGGAGGAGGCCGGAGCGTACAACGGCCGAAACGTCGTGCAAATGGTAACAAAGATGAAAACAATAATCCAAATAATGTAAATAATCTAAATACTACCTCATCTCAGAAGTATAGACAAATATAATTATCTTTTTATTAATTTACTGAACTCGACAAATTGACGGTATAATTCATTTGTAATTATATATTTTTATGAATGCGTAAAACTAAACGATTCTGATCTTTCTGATAAACTGGTATCTGTTTCTCCCTCAGTAATATGCACACATGTGTCCACCATTTTTTTTATTTCTTGCGACGCAGTGTCTATTTCTCATTCATATAACTTCACATTCCATCCTTTATGAATATTCACCTTTTCTAACATTCGTCATAATTATCGTCTGTTTCGCTTTCATATGTATAAAAATCTATTTAATGGTACATAACTCCACTCACTTGTGTATCAAGGAACTACAATTTTACTAAATTAAATATAGTGTTCACTTTGACATCGACAACTCAAATGACTTTTTTAATAATTCAGACGTTATTTTCATCTGGGTTGGCGCAGCAATATCGGAATACCGCCCAAAATAAAATGGTCAACAAAACAACGTCTCGCACTAAACACCAAAAGTCTGCTTGTTCCTCGCAGTAACTCTTTCTAATGCTAATTGGTCATTATCTATACTTCTAGTCCAACTGTCTTTTCCCTTAAATTTTTAATTTAATTAATCTAAATTTAAATTTTCCTTAAAAGCCAATAAATAATAATAATCAAATTAAGCTCATCATATATTATAAAAATTTAAAACGATTGACCTCATAGTCTCTAATAACCCTACAACCGCACAACTAAATCCTCTACAATAAAACCAATGTAGTGTATTAATTTACATGCCGGTTCAGAGATTGTATCTCTGATACTAATAATAAACTCACTACATATATTGGTTTTATTACAACCATGCTCTCCCGTAGACTTACATGTCGCCTTTCTGATCAGAGTTCAATGAAACAACATTTCTTAGAAAAAGATAGGTAATATCAGAGAGATTTTAGTCAACAATACAATAATACTCACTCATGCACACAGTAAAAAGAACCTTCAGAAGGCCATCTATATTAAATTAAAATAACTCACACTTAATAAAATCACGTTTAAATCTGCTCATAACACATTACATTGCATTTAAATATATGGTTCTGTTAACATTTCAGGCTGTCGCACGGTGTGACGTAATAGAACCGCTTTACAAATTTACGAGCTGCGTTTGTTATTTGGTGACTGTTGTTGTTGCCTAGCAAAGTTTTATTTCAACATAAGATAAAATCGTCTTTGATCGTGGATGTTTTTATGTTAATGTCCCTGTAACCTCTCTGAAGTTGGCACATGTGATTCGAAAGCTTAGAACTAACTTAATAAAAATTATCCAAATGTTGGAGAATTTTTGTGTTTAATTTCACCGGATATTAAAGCCAAAATACGATTTTTAGAACGGGTCATGATTAAACATAATTGATATTCATTGTCTCTTATATTTAACAGTATATGTCTAGAAATTTTGTTGCCACGATATACTATATATATATATACATATATATATATATATATATATATATATATATATATATATATATATATATATATATATATAATTATCATGACAAATAATATATATAAACCGCACTTACTTTATCCTCATAATGGACAATTCCGCGTTTTGATCGCGTGGAAGAGAGGAAAATATATAATATGGAAAAATCAAAGAACGAAGGGAAGATAGAAGTGGAAAGAATGAATCGAGTAAGAAAAGATACTAAACTTTGATGTTAGCCAAATGGCCGATGGTCGATAGAGAACGTGGTAAAAGTGAAACTTATCCGACGCACATTGTCGAATTTTGAAAACCGAGTAAGCCAACAAACTAGTTAACATAAGTAAAATAACTTGGTCAGCTGAATTATTTTCGAATATTAGGAATTTTTCATAATCCTATCACCCCGAGCAAGGCATTTTACTGCCACTGTTGTGCAGGCGGTTATATAGGAGAAAAGTTATGAGAAAGAGTATTTGGTTATAGGGGTTGTCAGGAAGTGGGTAATGAGAGTGAAGTGGACGGGTAAAGAAGAATGAGAGAGAAGATGCAAGTTAGTGAGATAGGAGATAGATATAGACTTCACATTTAAATTCTTGGAGATTATAGCCTTCGGGCAAGCAAGTAAACGGAAGGGAATTCCATCGGCGGGAATGCGAGAAAAGAAGCTGTAAAAGTAGAATTTGCGTTTACATTTTATTGGTTTCACAGTAAAAGGATGCAAATCTTGTGGCTCGAGTAAATTCACATACAGGGGGCACCAGTAAGCTAAGTTAATCGGAGCAGAAGCCGTAAAAATATTTATAGAAAGACACAGAAAAGCCACATTGCGCCGGTGAGAAAATGACTGTATCTGAGCTGCCAAGTCGGGATCAAGCACATTAGAGATTCTCCGATGGATTTTGTCAAGGATCCCTAGGTGGATAGCAGGAGAACCCGACCAGATATGGCAGCAGTATTCAATGAACGGATGGATGGTAGATTTTTATTTGTGCAGGATTGTTTCAGGCGGGAAAAAAACTTTCTGACCCTACAGAGTGAACCGACCTTCTTAAAGGTGGATTTATACAACATCAATTTGGCTAGAAAGGAAGAAAGAAAGAAAGAAAGAAAGAAAGAAAGTATGTAAGTAAGGAAGATAGAAATGAAAAGGAAGGGGAGGAGGGAAGATAAAAATGTTTAACGTCTCCTGTCAATATCTCATAAATAATGGACTATTCCGTTTTATTCCGGTGGGAAAACAGGACATTCAAAATAGAAGAAAGAAGTAATTTAAATATATTTAACGTCTGCTTTAGCGAAATAGAAAAAAAATTCAATTTAAAATCTTTTCATTTATATCCATTTACCCGGGCAGTATTCATATTTATGATTGTTCTTGCAATATATTTTATCAAAGTTGTTATGCTCAAATATTTAATAAAGTGATATGAAATCTTATACATATTTTATTGTCGTAGAATTGGCCATGAGCATACACAATCAATAAGAATTAAAATTCATCAAAATATTAAAATAGGCGAACTGTCAAATTTTCTGGGCTCTTTCTAGTTGTATGTAAATAAATGTCTCTGTCATTTACTGCGTTTAAAATATTTTTAAATCAGGAGTACACTGTAACACGAACTTCATTTCAAATCAGATCACCCCAAACAAAACGGAAATGTCCATAGTGCGCAGGGGGTTACAAGGAGTAAAAATGAGAGAACAGTATGAATATAGCAAGAATTGCGGAAAAGAAAAAAGATGAACAGGATTCAAGAAGAAAGAAATGGCGATAGATATTGCATTTAAATTTTGAAGATTGTAGTTATCATTGAAGCAAGCGAACCGAAATTAGTTCTATACGCGAGAAGTGCAAGAAAACAAACTGTTAAAGTAGAAATAGTAGTTGCATTTTTCTATTTCAGAACCTAAATTTCTATTTGTCGTATGTTTAAAGTCACATATTCAGGTACCACGGTAAAAGGCTTGTGTGGGTAGTTGAAATAGATTTTTTTTATAATCATATCGTCCCAAGCAAGGCAGTCTACTGCCACTGGTGCGCAGGAGTTTATATAGGAGGAAAGTTATGAGAAAAGTGGCAGGTTACAGGGCGTGTTAAAAAGTGGGTTTGAGAAGGGTTAAGTTACTGACAGTGGAGTGGACTGAGAAATAAGCATGAGAAAGAGAGAGAGAGAGAGAAAGAGAGAGGATGCAAGTTAGCAAGATAGGAGATGATTTACACTTAAAATCCTGGAGATTGTAGCTGTCAGGGAAGCTGTCAGAGACCTAGTTGATAATCTTTTGGCTCGAATAAATTCATGCATAGTGGGAAGCGACACAGAGAAGCCACATTGTGCCCGTGAGAAAGTGACTGTATCTGAGATGCCAGGTTGGGGTCAATCACATTACAGATTTTTCGTTGGATTTTGTCAAGGACCCCTAGGTGGATAGCAGGAGGACCCGGCCAGATACGGCATCAGTATTCAATACACAGGCAGATAGTTGATTTACATATGTGCAGGATGGCTGCAGACGGGAAAAACTTCCTGGCCCTACACAAAGAACCGTCTTTCTTAACAGCGAATTTAGATATGGATTCGATATAATCGTTCCACTTGAGGTCTGTTGTGAGAGTTAACTCGAGGTGGGGTAGTGTTTTGCTCTCAGGGAGACTAGCCTGATCCGTGAGCTATTCGCTGTAATGGTTAATAGATAGTAGCTTCGTTTTGGAAGCATTAAAAATCACAAGACAGAGGGAAGCTACAACACATCTGTGAAGTCGGGACTGAAGTCGAGATGTTAAGTCAGCTCCGATTGCTTTACAGATAATTCTTTGGATTCCGTTATGAATATCGATATAAATTGCAGGTACAGCAGGCCATATATAGTAATATTCAATGCCAGGCCGAATGGTAAATGTGTAAATGTGCCTGATAAATTCTGACGAAAATGTTTCTAGCACGAAAGTGTCCCGGTCTTTCTTGCATAAGATTAGGCTGTTGAGTCAATGTAGTCGCTCTAAGTCAATTTAAAACATAAGGCCAAGAAAAGGGCCGTTTGTTTTTTCCAATAGATTAGCTGTCAGCCATGTTGAAGGCAGGCAGATAATGGTTCTTGGTAGATTACAACGATATGAGTCAGGCAATTTCAGTGAATTTAAAACTCAGAAATTTTATTGAAATCAAAAATAAATATAGAGAGTTTGAATGTGAGTTTTGTTTAACAACATATCAACCTCTGTAGAATAATTTATAAAAAAATGGTGGGGTCTTAAGTTATTTTTTAATGTTCGGTTATAGTGAGAGGATTGATTTAGTCAGATTTTAATGAATCTTTTGTTTTTATTCTTTTTTATTTTAGAAAACTTAACATGTCTTTTAATTTTGTATTTAAAAATGTTTTTCTGAGAATATTTTTTTCCTTCAAAAATGTGTTATGGTGTAAGTGTATTTTTAGACTTTCATGGTGTTTTGGTCCCAGTATATAGGTTAAATATTTGCCCATAACAGGGATCCTAACAGGTGATACCATTCCGGGTAAAGGTAAACCTGGGAACAACTGCAATTTTGAGATGGTTCCATGCTCCTCACAACCTTCTAATCAGAGGCCTTGCTACCGGATGCAATTTATTATCATACCCAGGACCAGAATATGGAGAATTAAGCAATAAAATAAGTCTAGCCAAAATGGATGAAAAAACAAGTACCAGAACAAAAATAAACAAAGAACAAGATCTACTTAGAATAACAAAAGGAAAGTTGTGGAGAGATAAGGTTGACTACAGTCTGAAATCTCATGGCAAATAAAAAAAATACTATATGTTTGTTTTGCATTGAAAAAAATACTATATGTTGTTTGTTTTGCATTGCATGAGATTCTTAACATCGACACGATGTTAAGAATCTCATTTGCGATACGTCTTGAAAAATCAGTTTTCCTATTTAAAATTTCTGATGAAAGATAATTTTGAAGGTAACAAGCATAATCGACTTAGTTTTAATGTAATTAAAGGATTCGTGCTGATGGGATAACTTGATGTTTTAAAACTAATATATAAATATATGGGCACATAATAAGCATTTGAGTGAAAAAGGGAAAGGTTTGAGAGTATTCTTCAAAGGCGTTATTTTTAAAAAGTGTATCTTTACAAAGGAGAGTTTGACACGCCGCTAAACAAAATCAGTTAAGCAATCATTTTAATGAAGCAGCTTTTAAACGCATGACGGTGATATTGTCATCTTTCTTGTTTCTTTCTTCTCATGATATACGCTCTCTTTATTTTCTACTCCACCCCACAAAAAAAAAAAAAACAGCGCGTGACCGACGAACAGTCGTCATTCGATGCAAATAAAAATTAATGCTCTATTATTTCTATGAGGCAGTTGCAGGGCGTAAAGCACGTTCTAACCAACTAAAATCAGCTATTAACAAGGCTCCGTGCAGAAAGAAACGATTTTAGCCTCATGCGTACATTTTCAATATAAAGCTATACAACACGGCTAATTTCCTTTTCTGCGGTTGATTTTAGATAAAGATTCGATTCGAAATTACTCGCCTAATTAAGTTCAACTTTTACGGTGTTTAAATCTTATTACATGAAGCACAAGGTCTCAAGAGAAACAAAAAATTGAAAATGAAATAGCATCAGAAAATATAATATTTGATAAACATATAAAGAATGAAATAGGCATGTTGATGAACAGTGTACAAAATATGAAAACTGAATAACCAAAAAGTAAAAGAAACAAATGAAAACCCTTAGAAAATTTAAGGGATTCAATTATTTTGAGATGAACAAACGCAAAACTATTAAACTTAACGCCTCCGTGTTGTGTTGTTTCTTGCTTTCACGTTTAGGAAAGCAGCGGCATACTGAGAGAATAAAACGTAAAGGAAGAACAAAAAGGAAAATGTTTGGTCCAAAGTTAGAGAGCGCTTTCAAAGAAACATCAGCTTCGTGGTTCGGAATAAATCTCCTGCAATGAGCACCTGCAAATGTAATTAAGCGAATGAGAGCTTTGAAAATAGTTTTTTTCTTATCTCATTTCATCAAACGTTTCTCGCTTTTCTCGATTTGAATATATCATTGAAGCCAAGTGATTATTACAGGAATAAAACTGATAAAATGCATGCCAAAAACATTGAAAATTTATTTGTCAATTACACTATTCATAAAAAATAACTTCAGTTCATATCTGCATAATGTAGCCGTTAGTATTTCATGCTTAGATTAGCGTGGCATTAGGTCAGGTGCTTAAAGTATGATATTAACTAAAAGTACAGAAAATGAATTAACTAAATATACAAGAATAGAAAAGGGTCTAAGACTAGGTTGGAAATGGGATTACCACCTCTTTTTATAACAAAATGACTAAGAATACTTTTTTCTGTAGTTGACAACAGCTACTTGTGTTCAACATATATTTAGTTGAAGCCATGAAATTGTGTTGAAAATATTTAGATTTTTACATATTTTATACATGAAGTGTCGCTGCCGACATTTGAGTTTGAACATGGATCAATATCTCCATAATATAGTCGTTAATATTTCATGCTTAGATTAGCGTTGCATTAGGTCAGGTGTTTAAAGTGTGATATTAAGTGTATACGAACAGTAAATAAATTTATTAATATACAAAACTAGAAAGACGTCTAAGACAAGGATGTGTTTTCTCATCGGACTTATTCGACTTACACAACCGGCCATAATTATTAGGCTACACCAGTGTTTTAAAAAAATATTATGTATTTCATACTATCGTTTAGTAATTATTGCCAAGTGAATAATTGTAAATGAAAATAGAATTGTTCTTTTGTTAATACTGCACAATAGCATGTGTATCAAATGAATTTATGATTATTTAATAATTACCTATATTGCAGTTTTATCAATGAAAGAATGAAGAAAATTTAGGGTGTTTCGGACGAGTTCATTTTGCTTCCTTGTCTTGTAAAATTTTTGCATAGTAATAATTACAAAAGAACACTTCTATTTTTATTTAGAATTATCCACTTGGCAATAACTGGTAAAAATATTATGAAATACATAATTGCTTTTAAAAAATTGTGGTGGCCTAATAATTATGGCCTATTCTGAGGGAATTGTAAGTTCTAATAAGATCCATTATTGGTGAGCACAACCTTAGCAAAGTACATAGCATTGATAGATTATACAGAAAGGAAACTACAAGAAGTCTAAAAAAGGTAGTGACAGAATGCATGGTTATTTTTTGTAATCATTTCACCCCAAGAAATGCTGCACCGCCACTGATGTGCAGGGGGCTACATAACAGAGGAAAAGAGTGAAGACAAAGACGATCCAGCTAGAGGAGGTGAAAGAAAAGGGCAAGATAAATATGTGAACAGAGGAATGAAGACAGGAATGTCGAGAGAAAGGAAAATAAGATAGAAAGGGCTGGAGTAAAATGGATAAGCTATGGAAATTGACTTTGCATTTAAATTCTTGGAGCCGTCAGGAAAGAAAGTATATGGAAAGGAGTTCTACAGGCTGGAAGCGCGAATTAAAAACCTCTGGGTGTAGAATTGTCGCCTTCATTTGTTTGATCTGATTGTAAGAGAGTGATGCCAGTCTGGTTGCCCCTAGTAAATTCTTGTGGAGGGGGCACCATTGACTCAAGTTCTTCCGAGTAGAAGCCATGAAAATATTTGTAGAAGAGACAAAGGAAAGCTACATTCCACCGAAAAGAATGTGTCTGGAGTTGAGCTTCCAGGTCGGGAAGAATCACATTACAGGTTCTCCTTTGGAGCCTCTCGAGAACACTAAGACAAACAGCAGGGGTGTCTGACTACATATAACACCAGTATTCAATGGACGGTGAGAATGGTTAGCAAAACTAACAGCAAAACATGTAAATTACAAATTTTACATAACATCATCAAACAAGTAAAACAATTGAAATATGTCAGGCAATATTTTAACAGAGGACGACACTGAAATGTGAAGTTGTGTTGGGATGGCGATAGATGCCTTCTAAAAACTAAACAAAGTAGACTCCATTTTCTACTCATATAAAAATGTGTATCTCCTGTCTGTTTCCTTGTTCATGAACTCGTCCCAGGGTTTTTAAGATAGACCCCCAAAGTCATATATATTCTGAAACTACATTACCTATGGTACTTGGATAATTATATGTCATTTCGATCAAAGGAGTCCTGGGGAAAAGAGACACCTCATCGTAATTGAAACATGGAGAGATAAATATGTATATGATACCATTTTGGAATCAGGCCTTCACTGAAACACAGTGGAATTTATCCCCAGTGATTTTGATTAAAGGGATTCTTCCGGAGCAACAGTTTCCATTTGATCTTGGAGGGCTACCAATGCATTTTGTGGAATCAGTGTGTTCACGGTAACAGGATTGAAATTATTCCGAGTCATTTTGATCAAAGGGGGTCTCCGTGGACGCAAACACCCAATTGGAGCTGGGAAGGCTACCTATGCATAATATACAATTTTAGAATCAGGATAGACCATAAAACCATATATATTAACTATATTTATTGTTCTTCGTAGTGAAATACCATCCAACTGCTTGTCGGTGACGTCGAGAGAGAAAAGGAGTAAGTGATAAGCTTCTGATTTTTTCATGCTGGTTCGAGCCCGTTTGATTGCTATGGAACAGAAGTTACCTCAATCCCCTTTGCTATGTACATATTCATATATAAAGTTCTCAGTAAGGAGTAAAATCACTATAATGCTGATACTTTAGAAGTTTAGTTCTTGTGAGAAATCTAGTCTTATAGAACTGTACTCTAAAAATTAATAATTATCCATGACTTTACTGCGAATAATAATAATAGTAATACTAATAATGGTAATAATAATGAATGCATTAAACTTACAAATAAAATGACTAATGATTTGTAATTTCAATTGATTGGACGCATTAAGAGATACATGTGTTGATAGAAGAATTAACATGTACTATATTGATCTTTTTATAACCACATATTTTCCGGTCTGTTGACTGACTGGATCGTTTTCGCGTGTCGCCGACATTGAGCATCTCTGTTCATCAGCCGATATAGTGTAGAAGCGTGATAAGCCAGATTCAGGGAGTGGTGACATTTAATTTTTAGTTTGAAAAAAGAATTTGCTAATTGCTCAATAACAGAAAAGTTATCTTCTTCTAGTAAAATCTGTTGGCGCATCATGTCTTATTGGCTGTGCTGCATGTGTGCTAATATGTTTATCATAAGGGGCGTCATATACATTAGATATAATGAAATCACGGCTTTATTTTTTGATCTGTTGTTTTGTCTCCTTCTCTCTCCCTCCCTTATCTCTTTCCCTCTTTCTCTTATAGTTATAATAATAACAACAAGGAAGAACTCTGTGGTGTAGGTTGTGCGTTGCGGTGCAATGGATATCAACACGGAACGGCAAATCGGGGAGCCTAGTTCGAATTCCAGTTGAATTCCTTGCATTCACTTAAGCACAAATACCATTGGAAAAGGTATGAATCCGTCTCATCCCTCCAGTGATGGGTTAAATAATAAGATTGGATTCTATAGCATTGGCTGGCAACCAATCTAGCGTAGAAAGCAATGGCAACCTACTGTGAGATAATATTCTGTCCAGTCAGTCATGTCTCTTTCGAGACATGATCGCCCAAAGCGTGTACCACGTATGGCACCTAACTTACTGTCTCCTTTTCTCTCTCTCTCTCTCTCTCTCTCTCTCTCTCTCTCTCTCTCTCTCTCACCTCCCTCTCTCCCTCTTTCTCTTTCTTAATTATAATAATAAGAACAACAAAGAGTACCCGGTACATTCGCTTACTGCATCCTTAAATATCTGAGTCTTAAAATTAATCAATGTTCGTAATAAAAATTATTTATGCAAGTCTTATTTTGTAAAGATGTAATGCGTCAACTGCAGCCGGGATCAACTTGTCAATGCAAATGATTATTTGCTTGTTTGGGTTCGATGTGCTTCGCCAAGACTACATACATTTTGAATTCAGATTTTTCCTGGTATTAGACCTTTTGCCACCCTCGAATATAGAGCCACTTCTGTCTTATTATTTACCCATAGCTGGGGAGTAAGAGTTAGATTCATACATTTCCCAAAGGTATTAACACGTAAATAAATGTAATGGAATTCGAACTTAGCTCTCACAAAACTAATACAATATCTTGCCTTCAATTTTGGTAGCTACATGAGTTGAGTGCCAGGAAAAAAATATAAAATTGTGACTGGCGATATCGATCTGCAATCTTCCACGACTTGTGTTAATCAACAAAGATTAAATGAAAGGATCTGTGTTGGTTTCTCATTCAACTATTCATTATATATTCATGAAACAAAAAGAGGAAAAGATTCTTTTAAAAAGTTGTGTGGTGCAACTGAAATAATTTAAAATTGAAAAGATTTGCTATTGTAGTGAAGCATACGTTACACATGGGATATTTATTATTATTACCTTCCTTCAATCAGTTCTTCCTTCAATCAGTTCTTCCCTCAATCAGTTCTTCCTTCAATCAGTTCTTCCTTTCGTTCATCATTCTATCTAACCATCTATTCATCCCTTTTTTCATTCTGTCTTTCATTCCATCCATCCACCCATCCATCCATCCATCCATCCAACCGCCCTTCTCCCTTCTCTTTTTTCCATCAATCTCTTCCTTCCTTCCTTCCTTCCTTCCTTCCTTCCTTCTATACATACTTTCTTCCATTCTTCTTTTTTCCCTGGCTTTTTTATTCCTTTTATTATTCCTTTCTACCTCCCTCTCTCTACCTTTATCTCTACCTCCATTCCTTCCTCTCTTTAAGTTTCCTTTTCTTTCCTTCCTACCTTCTTTTCTTTGTAAAACTAAGCAGCCTCCCTTATTTATTTTTTCCTCGTTCGCACAATGGAATATTAATTTTCTGAAGTAATGCCAAGATGTTATGTACGTTCTAACTAACCAAAGAACGAAGGCGAAGTATAATTTTGATATGATAATAATAAACTAATTTAAAAATAATATTAAAAAAAATGAAATGAAAGAAATCATAAGAACAAAAATCTTACATGGTTTGTATGTACTCAAAATTGACGATGCGGGTACAGATAAACCCTAAAACTGACAATAGCTAACGAGGTCAGAGCGAAAATGGAAGACGGATGCATTAAAATGACGACAGAGAACAAACGCTGCTGCACAAGGAATTCCCAGACGAATACAGTAAAGCATCGGAAGCAAAACCCACCTTTCTTAACAATAGGAATAGCGATCAGGTCCAGAAAAGCAAGCGATTTTACGGGTAGGTTATTTGAAAGAAAGGATACATGTCTCTGAAATAATCATCAAATACAAGTGAAATCTTAAATTTAATTATTAGTCTTAATAATAATGACTTACTCATTAAGATATTAAAAAGCATGAAAGCAAACCTATTGCCCGCTAAATATGGAAAGTAAAGCTGAAAAGATAATATTACGGCATGAAAAAGGTTAACCATTCAACCTGTCACCATCGATTTATAAAAGTCGAGTACCTCTAAGCAAACAAAAAATATTGTATCTCAGTACAAGAAACATTTCAACTTTCTCCAGCAATCAAGCAACTTCCATATTTAGATGTGATAGGCATTTTTGAGATGGCAGCGTGGAATATACTTTAAAAAAAATTAAATAGCTAGGATAAAGTGTTGGCACAAACCCTCTCAAACAGAACATAACAAGAGAGGAGAATTTGGTTATCTAAACCTTGTAAAATAAAATAAAAAATAGATTTCCGGGAGAAGATACTGTATCTCTTTACACCGTTCGGTTTTTTATTCTGATCTTTATTGCCATCATCACATTGTTTCGGTCGTCGTACGCTCAAGCCTTTTTCAGGTGATATACGTTGGAATTGCGATCCGAACTCTTTATTTAGTCCGCGGCGGTCAGTCAGTCAGTCATTTAAGTGCTATACGTGATACACGCTGGGGTGAACATGTGTCGAAAGAGGGAGGACTGACTGGGCAGAAGATTATCCCGGAGTAGGTTGCCATTATTTTCTGCGGTAGACAGGTGGCCAGCCAAGGTTATGGAATTCAATCTGTCATGTTATTTAACCCATAACTGGAGGGAAGAGATGCATCATTACCTTTCCCAAGAGTATTTGCGCGCAAGTTAATGCAAAGAATTTAATTGTTTTAATTTCACCTGTCATGCAAGTCAATTTTAATTTTTTCATTATCTTTCATAATTTCCATTTTATTTTTCATGTTTTTATTTATTTTGCTGTGGCTAGGCATTGAACTCATGACTCTTTGTTCCAACTCAATTTTTGGATTGCTTTAAATACCGCTTTTATCAACTTGGCCATACTGAAATCTTCTCACACTCGGCAAACAATGAAACAGTAGGAATTGTTAGAAAATTTGGCAATCCTATTTCGGAAAGATAGTAGATTTTAGAGGAGATTTTAAATAAATTCCGAAGATGGACAGTGAGAGGAAGCTGTTATATATAACAAAAGAAACACGAATCACTTCATATTTAGCAAATGTAAACATTTGATTCAATGTGACAGTAAGCTCTCATATATGCCAAATTTCCAGAAAATTCACAGAGACGGTATGCCACGATAACAAGTTTTCAGAAAAGAGAGTTTCATGTTGCCCTTTAGGAGGCGTTCTGTGTTCTGAGCGGAGTGGTTAGCGAAAGTATATTAAAGAGTGTTGGCGTCTATATGCCTGAGTGGGGAGCTTAACAAATGTGTCTATCACTATCAATGTAGGGAAATGAGGTAAAAACAAGAGAACATACTATCAAATGTGAATAGTTTTAACAAGTGTACTAATGACTATAACAGAAATATATACTACCAAATGTACGGATCCACAGATGAGTTATCAATACCGCGATGAATTCAATTGATTTAATTTTTCAAGGTCCAGTCGTCAGTCAGTTAATTACCATACGTGATACACGCTCGAGCAATCATGTCTCGAAGCGACATGAATGACTGAGCAGAAGATTTTCCCGCAGTAGGTTGCCTTTATTTTCTGCGGTAGACTAGTTATCCACTATGCTACAAGGCACATCTTCAAGGTTAACATGCCAATTTTTGGGGATTGTTTAACGTTGATCTCACAATAGCATTTTGTTGTTTGTTATTTCATTTCTTTTCAGATAGCAACATATTTAATATGTAATGGAATTTATTTAATCGAATTAAATTGATATCTAAAACCCTGTTGCTTTTGTCTGTATGTCCGTCTCACCTTCTAAAATATGCTTACATTGATCGATCGAAACCAAATTTTGGAGATAAATGCAAACAGGTAAAGGGATTAAAAGTATTTTTTTCAAAGTACATAGTTTAATACAATAAATTTTTCAGGAAAATTAAAAACATAAAAGTATTCACGCTATTTCAAAATCAGTTTAATGATTAAAATTTTAAAAAAAACTTATTTAATAAATATGTAATATTGATTTTTGCATATATTTTATTTCATTTTTTATATATACAAGAATCCAGCTTCCAGTTAAACCTGCGTTTGACAGAGCTATAAACAAATAAAAAAGCCGAAAATTGGAATTTAGCTACAGAAAGTAATATTTACGCATGGTCAGTTTTATACTACATGCTCAAGCGTAAGAAATCCTAAACATTTATTCTTCGCTATTAAAGACGGAAAAGAAAGTTCATCAAAAATATTGCTTACCATGAATTTCTGTTTAATTGAATTAAAGATATGATTAAACAACGGAGTAGGATTTTTGTCAACGTACTTTTTCAAGCAAATGAATTTATTCAAGTTTTATTGATTGGTTTGTCAATTTTAACGAAACATAGAGTTTACAATTCTTTCCAAAAATATAAGGGATAACGTCAACAATATTAAATACTGTGAGGATTTCAACATGCGTCAGCGTTTTGCAAAATACATTGTGTGTAAATTCACAAAACAAAAACAGCTGAAATTTATAGGCCACATCATGAAGGAAAAAGCTTGGAATCTTTGCTACGTCAACGTGTTGCAAAAATTCTAGTGAAAGAAAACTTCAATCTGTACGAGAACGAGCGATAAAAGTTAATGGACATGAGAAGCGCATTCTAGCGCAAAATTTTATAAATTTTTTATTCAGCCCACAGCTGTAAATGTTTTTGGGCATAGTATTTTGAAACAGTGGTTCCAATCACAGAAGTCAAGCAGTGCTACTCCTGGTATGGATTCAGATAAATGACGCGTCAGCTCGATCAAACCAGCTCTGTATACAATCACATGATGTATAATAACAGAAAACCTTGTTTTGTGAAAGTGCTTCTGAACTGAGAGTTCATTAGACCTACCTGAATTCGGATGAGTTATGAGACAAATAACGTCAATTTTTCTTTTTCTATGTTATTTTTTTACCTTACTGGTAGTAACCATGTGTGTTGGGAAAGAATCAACTGTTTTAAATATTCTTAAAAGTAAGTCATTTTTTGCTTAATTTTAAACTTTTCATGATTAATTGAACGATTGGTTTTCTTTTTCTTTTTCGTTTTTTGGCAGAAATTTTTTGACTGGTGGATTCTTTGTTTCTCTTTTGTTTTTCTCTAGTCCTCTCTTAGATTCTTTGTTTTTTTTTCTTTTTTTTATACCCGGCTGTATTTTAGTTATCTCCCTAACTTTTTTTTGTCTATAGGTCGCACACTGGCTATTCATTTGATTTCCCACCCCCGCCTCGCCCTCACTTGTACTGACCAAAATGCTAAAAATTATTTTTTACCTTACTAGTAGTAACCATGTGTGTTCAGACGAAATCAACTGTTAAAATATTTTTAAAAGTAAGTCATTTTTTGCTTAATTTTAAACGTTTTATGCTTAATTGAACGATTGGTTTTTCTTTTTCTTTTTTGGCAGAAATTTCTTTGACTGGTGAACTTTAACTAAGTTAAAACTTAGCAATTCACCACCCTAAGTTTTATTTTTAATTGTAGTAGATAGACCAAACTATCGCCCGGTTCACACTCAACCCACGTCTATTAAACTGGTGAAGGGGCAAATGCCTTGTTTCCTGTTTAGGATGTGGTTTCCGGGTTTCTCTTTTCTCTCCTCAGACCTCAGTATTAGTTCTTCCGTGATTTTCCTGCAATGCGCGTGGTTAGTGGCAACGTTTCATCATTGTGAGGGTACCAGGTTGGTAGTTTCCTTGTTGCTGCTTCCGACTGGCAGTTAGGACCACTAACTCTTGCGTAGCGTCAAGAGCGGCTGCTCTGATTAGCAGTTGCATAATACCTAGGATTTTGTAGTGCCATATCGCGCATGGATAGGTGTCCCTGCAAGAGCTTTCGAAGGGCAACGCCGAGGCCAAACTTTGATGCAGCCCGAGCCAAGCCCCATCCCAGCGCATATCGTGGATAATGACTGGTTGCATCCTCTACTCAAGATCCCTCCTTACCAACAAATTTTAACATGATGAACGGAATCAGAAATAACCCTAAACCAGTCAAACTCAAATCACCAAAATCTCTTCACATTTCTTTTGCTAACATCTGGGGCATTTGCACTAAATTTTGTAGCGTAGAAGCTTACCTCCACGAAAAGTCCCCTGACATCCAAGCGCTCTCTGAGACTAACCTCAACTCATCAATTCCCTCCTCTGACTTCTCGATCCCTGGTTATCTTCCGCTTCTAAGGAAGGATTCCACTATCCACATGCATGGGCTGGGGGTCTACGTTAGTGAACACCTCCCTGTAGCTAGGGTGACATCACTCGAATCCAACGCCCACCAATATGTATGTCTCCGTCTGTCACTTCTCAATTCGGTTAGCTACATTTTCTTCCTTTACCGTTCATTCTCTTCTCCCGACTGCTCTCTTCTAGAAGCATTTCTGACAATATAGATAAGGCTACTTCCTACCACCCAATAGCTCACATATTTGTGTTCGGAGATCTTAACGCCCATCATGCTGAGTGGCTTAAAGACTCTGTTACTGACTCAGCAGGCATCCACGCCATGAACTTTGCTATTTCCCAATCCCTTACGCAAGTAGTGGACTTCCACACACGCTTTCCAAGCACTCCCTCTGGACACGCCTCTCTACTAGGTATATGCTTTACCTGTGCACCTGATCCTGCCAGGTCTCGCAGCTTTGCTCTCTCGGCAACTCCGACCATGCTGTTGTCTCTCTTAATATTTTTCTTTACTCTCACTCCCCACAGGATCCCCATACTTATAGGACCTTCTACTGCTACCAAAGAGCTGACTGGGACGCTTTCCACGACATCCATTACGACGTCCCTGGGGGAAAGTTTTCGATCTCCCAGTTGGTGACTGTGCCTCTGAGATTTCGTCTTGGGTAAAAGCTGGCATTTATGCCTTCATACCTACCAGGAAGTTTCGTCTCAAACCTCATTCCTCCCCTTGGTTCTCTCCTGCCTGTTTGAATGCCATTGCCCACAGGAATCACTACTTTCGACTATTTCGGAGAAAATCATTTGACCACAACAGGCGCCTATTCACGTCTGCTCGTAATGAGTGCAAGAGAATTCTGAATGACGCCAAGCGGTTGTTTGCTGAGAGAATGAGACAGCACATAGCTGACCATAAGTTTGGTTCCAAAGACTATTGGCGGTTATGCAAACGGGTGCTGAACAATAGGAAATCCACTATCCCTCTTTTAATCAATGAATTTGAAATCCTCATATCATCAGCGGACAAGGCCGAGTGCTTTGCTCGCAGGTTCTCATCCAAATCCTGGCGTGACGGACAAACGTAATCTCGCTGCTGATCTTGAGAGGGATCTAAACTCTGTGGTGAATTGGGGTAAGAATTGGCTTGTAAATTCCAATGCGTCTAAAACCAAGCTGCTATCTGTCAAGCATCACAGGCACCCTCTCCTGCCTCTCATAAGCATGGAACAAGCGAGTCTCCCTGAGAGCAATACTCTGCACCTCCTCGGCTTTACCCTCTCTTCTGATCTCAAGCAGAACCACTACCTTGAGTCAATAACTAAATTCACTGTGTCGGGCTAGGATGTTTGTCCCACCTAAATCCATTCTGCATAAATACAAATCAACCATTAAAGCGACATATACAAATCAGCTGTTACAACGACATACAAATCAACCACTCCCCACATTGAGTACTCCTGCCATATCTGTTCAGGTGCTCCGGCTGTTCATCTCAGTGTTCTTGACTGGCTCCAAAGGAGAATCAGTAATGTGATAGGTACCGACTTAGTGGTTCGACTACAACCACTTTCCCACCGACGAGATGTGGCTTCTCTTTGTCTGTTCTATAAATACTTCCATGGCTTCTGCTCCAACGAACTTAAGTCACTGGTGCCTCCGCAACAGGTGTTTACTGGCAACGGAGTCTCACCCAATTACAGTTATCTCAACCAAATGCAGACAACAATTCTACGCCTGCAGCTTCTTTTCTCGCACTTCCCGCCTGTGGAAATCGCTTTCTTATCCTTGCTTTCCTGACGGCTACAACCTCCAGGAATTTAAATGCAAGGTCATTATTCATCTCTTAAGTACTTGACCCTAGTTCTTTCCACACCGAACTGTATATCCTTTCTTTTCTCTCCACCTTTGCAACTGTCATCACACCTGTATTCCTATCCTTCTCTTACTCCTTTCTAACTGGTTCGTCCTTCTCTTCACTCTCCTCTAATCTTTTTACTTATGTATCCCCCTTCACATCAGTGGCGTTACCGCCTTGCTTGGGGTGATATGTTTAAAAAAAAGAGGTAAAGTTTCTGTTTAGCACATTGGCGGTCATTGTTCTCTATAATTTCTCGTCCTTTGCTGCTCTTAATGAATTCAGTCAGTCAGTCAGTCAGTCAGCTAGTCAGTCAGTTAAATACCATACGTGATAAACGTGTGGGCGATCAGGTAAACTTTTTTTTTTTTTACCCGTAGTAGGTCGCCATTTCTTTCTAATGTAGACTGGTTACCAACCAAGCCTATAAAACCCAATCTCTTCTGCTATTCAACCCATAGCTGGAGTGAGAAGTGATGGACTCATACCTTTCCAAAGGGTATTTGCGTTTAAGTAAATCTAACTGGAAACTGAACTCGGTTCTTCCGTTTACTCATTAGCTATACTGCCTAAATATAAGTTTTTTCTTTTTTTGCAATATATGTTCATCTTCTTTCGACAATATTTATAATTATTCGTTTTCCATCTAAACCTCTTTTGTCTGATACGTATTCCTTATTCTCTCTGCATCTGTTTAATTCTATTTATTTTTATTTATTATATTCTTTACAGTTCGTAGCATTATTGTATATCATAATTCTTTGTTACATATTATTAAAGTCATTTGACAAAATGAACTGTAGTTTACAGTAAATGATGATCACACAGAGTAAAATAACAAAATAATTTTAATTCTATAATCTTTGTTTGCGATATGTGGTAATACTATCAGTATGAATAAAAAAATTAAGTAGCATTAAAAAATCATATTCAAATATACATAAATAGCAGGATATATTCACAAGTATTTATATTAAATTCTACAGGAAGAAATTATTTAGAGTACACCGAGGGAAATATTTTCTTACTTAACATTCTGTGAAGAAATTGTTCAGGATACACTTAGCGAAATTGTTTCTTACGTAACATTAAGTGAAGAACATATTTACGATATAAGCTTAGTAAAATAGCTTCTTATTTAACGTTTCGGGAAGAAATTATTTTCGATAGGCTGAGGGAAATAGTTTCTTACTTAAGATTACGTGATTAAATAATTTACGATAAAATGAGGGAAATAAATTCTTACTTAAAATTACGCGAAGAAATTATTCACGATACAAAAATGAAATATTAGTTTTGCTGATAACTAAAACCCATGAAATGAAAACATTTATTTGCTATATATGCAATATTATAGCCATTAATGCAACATTTGTGGACGGTTGTCTTATAAGAATTGCTCAAATGAGGTTACATTATATATATGTTATATGAAAAAATTAAAGTTTTCCACAAAATAATTCAGGGCTAACACTAAGTCGACTTATACACGCGTATATAGTGTAATCAATGTAATCATTTACATTGTTATTGATTACATAATTAAATCTATTTGGTAAATTGTTGAATTCTTCAGGTTTAGATTCAAAGAAGCACATAATTATTGTTGTAATAATATTACACTTCAATGTCTGTTTTTTGTAATTTTTTTAATAAACGAAAGTGATGGTTGTCGGGTAGAATAAATGTTTGTATAACTTGGAAAACAAGTACAATTTCCAATATTTGGTGTCATATTTTACTGAGTAACACATGTAATATATAGATTTATCATTATCCTATAACAGCAAGACGTATTAAGTTTACCCAATGGTTGGATGGTTTTTTCTTCAATTTCTTTTCTTGCAATACCTCATCGCATTAAAGACTTTGTTTTATTTCAGTATTTCATGAGAGAATGTAAAATGTATATTATACCAAAAAAGTAGCTTTTTCAGATATAATCCTGGTTTAATTCCTGATTTTTTTAGTTTGTGTTCACCAATATCATTTATTGCCGGTATATTACGTAGTCTACCTCTTTGATTTTGGTATAGTATATGACATACCCGGATTGAATATCTCCCACCTCAGTCAAAGCATATTAATAGATATAATTATTTGCTATTTATTGGATCTAATTATTTTTTGGATTTATTTAATTTTACTTTATTTAATTATCACCAGCCGTTTCTTTAACTACTTGTTAATAAACATACTAAAACAGCATTTTTAACTACAAGTTACTAAACATAGTAAAGCAAAATTCTTTAATTGAACCAAACAATTCTGTAACTATCTGTTTTCGGGCAGTTATAATACTTCGTTATGATACGCTTTTTTTTGTAGGCCACGTATTATACCAATGAAAGAATTTCGTAGGCCACATTTAAAAGGTAAGTCTTGTACTCTATCGACAACTATTATTTCGCTTGATATAATTGTAGAGTACAAAGGAAGAAATCACTGGTAGGAAAGGTCTACACGTGAAGAAATGAAGGAGGGCAAAAATTTCATTAAGCTGAAAAACCGACAGATTATGAGTGAATCATTGACCAAGTTTAGTCACAATTTCGGCTCTATTAAAATGTTGAATAATCAAAGTGTCACTTGTAATGAACTGAATTTTACTCAAATACACGTTGCAGATATTAAATATTGGTTGTCCGGATTGAATAGACATTCTTGGGGCGAAGTTGTTCAATTGAAACTGGACAATCTATCTTTGTCGTGTTATTTCCATAGGAAGAAAGAATATGTATTGATTTCTAGGAAGCTGATGAGGCCAGTTTTGAATTCGTAGTGTATTATATGGGTTTAATCTAAAGCAGTTTTAAAAGGGTAAAAATAGAAAAATTAAATTTAACCACTCAGATGTTAAGTGAGCTATAAAGAAAGAACAACTGTAAAATTAAAGATTAATAGATATTTAACGAGAAACACTGGAAAAGTGATCAGATCAAAAATTCAACGAAGCATTTTTTTAAAACTTAAGATTCTCGATTCAGCAGGAATGTGGTTCGATAGAAAGATGCTGGGAATACCATTGACCGAACACATGAGCAAAGACGAGGTGTTGAAGAGGATGAAAACGAAATTATAAAACTCATACTTAACACCACGAAGAGACAGCTGAGGTTTCTGAGTAATGAGTAAGGAGGGTATAGAGAATCTAATACTCACAGGACGGAGAGAAGGAAAGAAAGACAGCGGAAAGCAGGCCAAGACATATTTGATAGGCTTGAGCAGATGAATCACTGAGTGAGTTTTCGGAGAGATACTAAGAAGAAAATTATTAAGAGCGACCAGTGACAGGGGCAAGTTGAAGTTGAACGATTATGTTCTAAATTAACACAGTACATGAAGAAGTAAAAAATAATTTTCATAAAATATATTTTTATTAGAATTTTTGAATTTCGAATTCGAGATTTAGTTTTATGTGTTAAGAAAAAAAAAGTCATTCTTTGAATAAGTTTATAGTCCTTAATAACTTTAACCACAGACTTTAAGTAAACGTTGAATAAAAATAGATTTTTTTCTTTGTACTAATGTTTTGAAATTTGTGTTAGAAAATACGTGAAACAGTAGTGGATACGAGTCAAATTGTCAAAAGCGGTAATAAGATTATTGGCCAATCAGAAACCAGAAATTAGTTGGGCAACTTGGGTCCGCCAGCCAATAATCAATGATTATGCAGATAAGAATAAAAGAAAAACGTTTAAAAGAATCCAAGAATAAGGTCAAGAAAATTGATGAAAAGTTGATGTTGTTTTATTTTCCCGATTCTTTCTAAACAGCTCTGACCGTTGCGTTTTTGAGATTTTCATTATTATCTTTTAATTCTCTCTAATCAAGCCCCGTAATTAAGAGATCAATCATCGATCTATGTGATGACTGATAATATTTTCCAGAAAACAAAATACAAGAAAGAATCGAAGTTAGATTTTATCCTATTTGTTTTTATTTCTACGATATTCTATCTTTAAAAATCAGATAAAAAACAAATATTTGAAATAAAATTATGCAATTTACATGACAGCTTAAATCTAAACCGAGTATTACTTTTTCGTGTCACAAGTTACATTTTTATTACATTTCGTCAGAAGAACTACAAATACGCGAGGAAGGCCAGAGAGTAAATAAACATAAAATAATAAAAACAAAAATTATAAGAGAAAAAGAATTCGAAAAGAAACGACATACAATTATTTTAAAAAATTAAAACAAAACTAGATGTGGTTTCCGGCTTTCTCTTTTCCAATCTTCTCACTTTGTTTTTTTTTTCTATCGCCCGGTTCACACTCCACCCACGTCTATTGAACAGGTTAAGAGGGTCATCCTTTGTTCCCTGTTTAGGATGTGGTTTCCGGCTTTCTCTTTTCCAATCTTCTCACTTTGTTTTTTTTTTCAATTGGAGTAGATAGATCTATCTATCGCCCGGTTCACACTCCACCCACGTCTATTGAACAGGTTAAGACGGTCATCCATTGTTCCCTATTTAGGATGTGGTTTCCGGCTTTCTCTTTTCCAATCTTCTCACTTTGTTTTTTGTTTTTTCAATTGGAGTAGAAAGATCTATCTATCGCCCGGTTCAAACTCCACCTACGTCTATTGAACAGGTTAAGAGGCTCATCGCTTGTTCTCTGTTTAGGATGTGGTTTCTGGATTTCTCTTTTCCAATCTTTTCATTATTACGTAGCCCCCTGCACATCAGTGGCGTTACCGCCTTGCTCGGGGTGATACGATTTAAAAAAAAAAGATCGGCAGTTGCTCTGGGTATGACGATAAACTACATCCGACAGAAAGGCCACTCTTCGGAAGATTTTGTGGTGCTTGTAACCACCTCTTCATTGCTGTTGTTTCCAGGTCCAACTATTGGTGGTGGCCTCTCAACTATGGGCAAATATCTAACCCCACTAACTGGGGTTCAAAACACTACAAATGTTTAAAAATAATTTTTCAGTGTAAAATTACATCCAAAGAAAAAGTAATACCAGAAATACATTTTTTGAAAAGAATGTTACCAGAAAACATTATTAAAAAAATTTTCAGTAATGCATTAAAAAACAGATATTTGTAAATGAAATTAACAATGCTCCGAAGAAAATTGAATTTCGAAGTGTACCATAAGAGGAATATCTATCAATAAGCAAACAGATAGAGAAATTGAATGTACTTTTTAAAAATATCTTAAAGGAGCGAGTATGTGAAATGTATATACATATACCGACTCATGAATTAATGCTCAGCCTACAGTTTTATAAACTTCAAAATCTGTTTCACTAAATCGGATGCGGAAGAGAAACATACCACATGACAAATGAATGAAGCAAAACCATGAACCATTCGGAACCTCCTATTTTGTTCAAAAATATTAAGACACAGAGGCTCTAGAGAGAAATGCAAACAAAGTCAGCGAATTTAAAGTTGCATTTATCTGGATGCTCTTTGCTGCCGACGACAACTTTTAAGAAACTGTTGCAAAAACACATCTCAGTACTTTCTTATGATACAATTGACATTTTGACGGAGTGAGTGTCTATGTCTATATATACATGTACCAAAATAGATTAACTTCTACAAATTTTTAATTTATTTCTTTAGACATTATTTGAAATGGATACTCGTATTTCAGTAGATGCTCTGTTATTTTTTAAATAATTAAACACAATATTATTTACATCGACCGGCCTGAATAAACGAGAACTACTGTTATGAACGTATGTGTCCTCCGGCAGAATTACATCTGCGTTCCCTCGAGGAAAACGACATTACATCTGACGACATTACATTTGACCACTCGGCCACACAGCATTTATTATCAAACAAAGCTCGAAATAGTGCTTTAATACGAGTATTCATTGAAGATGATCTCTCTGTTTTTCTGTTTCTGTCTGAATGACATTGGCGCGTAAGGGCAGATATTGTCCCACTCCAGTAAAACTGACTGGAACCTGACTGGAATTCGATCTCAGCGTTATTCATTACACCATAGGCAGTTACAAATTTCATAAAAGTGTAAGATTATGGCCTTATGTAGAATACAGAGACGTTCAGTCAGTTGTGCCATATATGATATACTTTTGGGCGGCCATGTCTCGAAACAGAAAATGAGTGCCTGGGCAGAAGATTATCCCGCAGTAGGTTGCCATTATTTTCTGCGGGGGACTAGTTCCCAGCCAAGTTCATAGAACCCAATCTGCCCTGTTATTTAATCCATAAATGGAGGGAAGAGACAGATTAATACTTTTCCCAAGGGTATTTGCGCGTAAATGAATGCAGAGCACAGTGGTTAAATTTTCTATTTTTTATTTCACGCATGTGCATTGTTTTGTATTTTTTTATTTTCGACTACTCATTATTGTAAGGTCATTTCGAATGTATCTGTCAATATGTTCCGGACGCTTATTGCTTTTCAAGCCGGATGTGGCTTGTGTGTGTGTGTGTTTTTTTTTTTTTTGTTTTTTTTTCTTTTATTTTATTGAGATCATCTACTGCCGGATATATCTGTTAAACACCCTTGTACTTTGTTAACTTATTCTACGGCCGGATGTGCCTGTCAATTACCCCCGCCTTTCAATGTAGTATATTTAAGATATATCTTTATATATTTATATATACACCCACACCAAACATTCAGGCTTATATAAATGAGTGCTAGTAGAAGAAAGAAAAATCACTAAAGCGCCTCTTATAGATTAAAGCAGACAATTAAAAGACAGTTGCGCACTGAGGAGAATTTCAGCAAATTCACATAAAATGGAAAATGGAAAGGATTATATATATATATATATATTGTCATCCTCAGACAGATCTGTTTCGCAGCTCATCAGTACAGTTAGACTCCGATTACTCCCCAACCAAATTGGCGTCAGTTGGCGATTCTACCTCTGGGCCACGAGCGTTCGGTGGAAGAAGGCGGACATTTTAGAGCATATATTATCATTATACGCACCAAATAGCTAGGTGCTCTAATTCATTTTTACTGAATGAGCGATGCGTACACGCCAGAGTAGCTACTGTTTTTCAAAGACTACCATTCTTCCAGAGTGCTCAATCAGGGTGTGAGAGTGTAAATACATATATATATATATATATATATATATATATATATATATATATATATATAAAGAAATCAACACAACAAAAAATAATTAACCACCAGTAGGCCACTCCTACAACAAAATATCAAATTACTCCAAGCTCTATATAAATAAGAAAAAACTTGGACAAGACAGCATATAAAAAACCTAACCCTGACGAGTGACAACATAATAACAACATCCTCACGCAACATTCGAAGTCAACATGAACCTGCTCATTTAAGTGACAAACTTCTCTTTATTAACCTTATATATATATATATATATATATATATATATATATATATATATATATATATATATATAGGTTTCATTAACAAGTCAGTCAGTCACTTAAGTGCCATACGCGGCACACGCTTGGGCTATCATGTCTCAAAAGAGACATGACTGACTGGGCAGAAGATTATCCTGCAGTAGGTTGCCATTGCTTTCTGCTGTAGACTGGTTGCCGACCAAGGCTATAGAACCCAATCTGCCCTGTTATTTAACGCATAAATAGAAGGAAGAGACGGATTAATACCTTTCCCAAGGGTATTTGCGAGTAAGTGAATGCAATGAATTCATCTTGGAATTCGAACTCGCCCCCCCCACCCGATTTCTCGTTCCGAGCCGATATCCGATGCACCACAGCGCACATCCTCATTAACAAGACATCATCGTAAATCAAAAAATCCCTAGCGTGCCTCTTATAGATTAAACCAGAGAATAATTAAAAGACATTTGTTCCCTGAGGAGGCATCACAAGTAATGGAAAGTATTTATATTATTTACACGCAGGTCATTGTCCTCTTTTTTATTCTTGTTCTGATCACAACATTTCAGCCGTTGTACTCTACGCCCTTCATCCGGATAAGCTTCCTGAAAATTTTGAAATGAAACTCCTCTTTAATATATATGAGTAGACTGTTCTCATTCCGCTGACCATACGTGGATATATTTTGTCTTGGTCTTATTTATTAATGCTTAAATATTTCTCACTTTGTTCATGCACTACACACTACAAAGTTCAGTGAGTGAAATAGTAATTACTATGTCACAAAATTGACAAAACTATTCATTGATCCATTAGACCGTAAGATGTAGCAGTATAAATAAAAAATGATAAAAAACACCGTTTTTAAACTACATAATATTTGTTGTTTCTTTGCTTCAAATAAATAATAATAATAATATCACTACAACAAACATCCTCAATTAGCTTAGACCCTGCTGTAACAATAAAAGAATTAAAGCCAGAAGAAGCTTATAAATACCTAGGTGTAAATGAGAGTGGAAAAATTCACCATAAAAAATGAAAGAAATAGTGCGTAAAGAGTACTATAGAAGGCTACGACTGATATTAAAAACTGAATTGAATTCTGAGAAAAGAATTATGGCCATTAATAGCCTAGTTATCCAATATAGTTTCAAAGTCTTAAACTGGAATCTAAACGACATCAGGCGAATGGATTCTAAAACAAGAAAGCTTCTTTCTAAGCATAAGATGCATCATGCAAAGGCTGATATAGACCGTCTATACATACCCCGTAAAGAAGGTGGAAGAGGTCTTATTCAGCTAGAATTTTCATACAAGACAACAACTATTGGCTTGCTAATATACCTAGAAACAACTAAGGATTGGATGATACAATTAGAAAAGCAACATGAAAAAAATATTCAATAATGAAAGAAGGCAGTAAATACAAACAAGTTTTACATTTAGTAGGTTCTAGTAGAAAAGCAAAACAGAAGCCAAGAACCAACTATTGCAGCAAAAAATGTGAAAAAGAAAGCCAAGGATAAAGCTCTTGAACAAACGAAACAATGCTGGCAAGACAAATCTCTGCATGGCTAATATCAAGAACGTGCCAATAAATCCAATGTTGATAAAATTAATACTCATTGATGGTTACGTGCATCTAGATTAATGTTTGAGCCTGAAGGTTTTATTCTTGCAGCGACTGACCAAAGTCTCTTCACTAGGAACTTTCAGGCAACTATTATACATAATAATGTGGATCCAAAATGTAGGTTCTGTGATAAACACCAAGAAACAATTGACCATCTAATCTCAGGTTGTTCTGTACTTGCCCCAAATTAATATAAAAATGGTCACGATAGAGTGGGGCAATATTTACATTGGACAATGTGCAAACACTATGGAAACTGGTAAACAAACACTAGTATAAAAATCATCCAGCACCGGTTACAGAAATAGAAGATGTCACCATTCTATGGGATTACACCATCTACACAGACAAAAAAATTGAAGCAAATAAGCCGGACATTGTTAAAAATCAGAAAGAAAAACTTGTCTATTAATTGATATGTTTTGTACAGCAGAGCGTAACATAGCAACCAAGGAATTCGAAATACTGTCAAAATATAAAAACCTGGAAATTGAAATAGAAAAAAGTGGAAATTGAAAACAAGAGCCGTGCCAGTGATAGTAGGTGCACTTGGAATGATAGAAAATGGAACAAAACAACACATTGAAAGTATCCCTGGAAACAGCAGCTTAAGAGATATACAAAAAATTGTCTTATTAAGTACAGCCTACACACGAAGGAGAACATTTTTTATGTAAGATAGGGATCACAGGGGAGATAGAAAAAACATGAAATGGAGCCATAACAACACGCCATGACCAGCCTTAGGTCTTCCCTTAGATTTCCTTGGTAGTGCGACTATAGCAGCAATCGAAATATTATGAAAAATGACATAATAACAATAATAATAATAATAATGAACGTGCTAATAAACCCAATGTTGATAAAGTTAATACTCATTGATAGTTACGTGCATCTGGATTAAAGTCTTAAACTGAAGGCTTTATTCTTGCTGTGCAAGACCAAGGTTTTTTCACTTCATAATGTGTATCCGAAATGCAGGTTCTGTGATAAATACCAAGAGACAATAAACCATCTAATCTCAGGATGTTCTGCACTTGCCCTCAATAAATATCAAAATCGTCACGATAGTGTGGGGCATTATTTACACTAGACAATGTGCAAGAACTATGAAAAATATGTAAACAAACACTGGTATGAACATCACCCAACACCGGTCACAAAAACAGATGATATCACCACTGTCTGGATTTACACGATCTATACAGATAGAAAAATTGAAGCAAATAGGCCGGATATTAATGTTAAAAAAATAAAAAGAAAAAACTTGCTTATTATTTGATAACGCTTTTCCAGCGTATTTTGATATAGCAACCATGGAATTCGAAAAACTATCAAAATATAAAGATTTGAAAATTGAAATAGAAAGAATGTGGAAATTGAAAACAAGTATCGAAGCAGTGATAGTAGGTGCACTTAGAATGATAAAAAAATGGAACAAAAAAACACATTGAAAGAATCCCTGAAAACCACGGTTTAAGAATTATAATAAAATTGTTTTGTTAAGTACAGCCCACACACTAAGGAGAACTTTGTCTATGTAACGCTAGGAATTTTAGGGAAATGTGAAAAAATATGATATGGAGTCATAACAACACACAAATTGTTGACGGATCGGGGCTTGGAAGAGATATCAAAAGAAAACTGTTGAGAGCGACAAGAGACAGAGCCAAATGGGAGTCCATATTCGCCTACGTCCTGAAAGAACAATGCGACATGAAGACAAAGACACTTCAGGGGGTTATCTTGCTCAAAGTTAAAATCCTTTTTATGCTATAACAGCCCCATCAATGTCAATAAATTAACTTTCCATTACCCAGATGCTACTATTCAGAGTTTCATTAATCTCGATCTATTCAAAAAGTAACACCTCAAAATTTTGATACTTTGCCCATCTTTTATTTTTTTTCGTTCCGTTTTGTTATTTTACGAACAGAGGATCATTCATCATTTCTTATTATTTGACGAGTTGGATTGTTGCCAAACAGTTCAATTTTCATTCTGTCCTACAACAGAAAAAAGTTCTTTAAGAAATATTAATATTCTTTCAATGCTCA
Organism: Ascarosepion bandense; assembly: GCA_037127315.1. NCBI lineage: Eukaryota > Metazoa > Mollusca > Cephalopoda > Sepiida > Sepiidae > Ascarosepion > Ascarosepion bandense. The sequence goes on from JBBBDQ010000734.1 coordinate 3,989,517, forward strand.
CGAACAATCTTATAAAAAACCGATTTCCGTAACAATGTAGAAGCTTGATTAACACTATACTATTCATTACTAACATAGTTTTTACCATTTTACACCAGGAAAAGAGGGAATGCTACTAATAGGCAAGATGTTACAAGGAAAGAAAGATGGAAATATGATTGAGCATAGCGAGGACTGAAGAAAGGACAAAATATGAACGAGTTCAAGAAGATTGTAGGTTTCAGAGAAACAAATAAACAGAAGAGTGTCCCCACACACGATATTTTTTATTGTTTTTTCTTTTAAATCATTTTACCCCAAGCAAGGCAGTACTGCCACTGGTGCAGAGGGGCTACATAAGAGGATACTGAAGGCTTACATAAGAGGAGATACAAGAGAAAGAAAAATCAGTTACAGGGGGTGTCAGAGTGTAATCCTATTTTCATATGGTTCGTATGAATTTTAGTTGATTTTCAAGAAATATCTCTAAAATGGAAGAATACAATTGTTTTTGTCGGGTAAACTAGCCGAAAGGTTAACAACTGAAAATACAGATACAGTAGTCACTGAGTGCAAAATTCTTTTGTTTAGGGAATTAAGCGAATTTATTAAAGTTAGTCAAGATATTTTTCAGTGGGTTTTGACGATCTGTGGCCCCAGGTCAAAATACGCCCTTAAGAGTTTCTTGTGAACTGATTACCAGAACAGCAGGTAAGATCAGGCAGACAATAACAGAGTGTGTTTTTCTCCCATTCCCCTGGGAGTTGAAATGTTAAATGATATTAATTACATGTCAAGCTAGTAAGTCATCTATATAAGGAGGGGGAAAGAAAAACCTCTTCAAAATGTAATATTGTGATTGCCAAAGCGCAGCTTAGACGTGGCATAAGGACGAAAAAAACGAACTCACGACTCAAGTGGAATGATTTTAGCTAGACAAGCTTGCTAACCATTACACCAGGTAGAGGTACCCAGAATGCAATAGTAATGACCGGAAGGTATAACAGTTTGATAATGTCCCCAGATATGAAACGTCTTTATATGAATTGATCGACTCATTTTTTGATTTGATTCATCGCTTCATCAATTTAATCATAACCGCTTCCTTGCTTGAAATCTCAGTAGCGTACGACAACTGTAATTGTCCCGTACCCGAGAGATGAATTCATGTAAAAACCACAAGCACATTTATGCATACATTCTTTTAATGATGAACGAATACATTTTTCAGCATTATTTTTGTTTATATATTATTTTGTATTATTCAATATTTAATTATATTTATTTTGGGTCTTTTGCATTGTGGTACCATGGATATCGACTTGGAAGGACAAATCAAGTTCGAATTCCACTTGAATTCCTAGAATTCACTTACGCACAAATACTCTTGGTAAAGGTATTAATATATCTCTTTCCTCCAGTTATGGGTTAAATCATAGGATAGATTGGCTTCTATAGCCTTGGTTGGCAACCAGTATACCACAGAAAACAATGGCAACCTACTGCCGGATAAACTTCTGCTCGAAAGAGACATGATCGCCAAAAGCTTTTATCACGTATGGAACATAACCGACTGACTTGCTCGTAAAAACTAGGGAACCTTGTTACTGGTATTAGTTCTCATACAGTGTGTTCCTAAATCTAGGCACATAGAAAATCTGATTAATTAAATTTTTACCTGCACAGATTAAACCTGATTTTCTCGAAATAAATATTGTCTTCTTTTTCTATCAGTATGCTAAAGGAGAAGGTGTACTCAATGAAAATCACAGTTGCAACACACTTGATTCAACTCATGAAGAGTGAATGCGATAACATTGACGGCAATGTGGTGTTAAATCACATGAATTTTGAAAAGTTCAGCAACATTTGCGTCAATAATTATGGAAATCATATGATGAAGATGTTCTTTCTTAGTTAATATTCCAATTTAATAAAATGTTGAAATTTTAATTTCTTAATATTGATTTTTTTGGCTTATGTATGCAAGCTGTAGAGTATCACAACTGCGGATGTCTCTTACCCAAGTGAGATAATCCTGTAAAATATCAAAGGTGTGTATACAATCAGAGTTAGATTGACATTCCTTTAATGATAAACGAATATATTTTTCGGCAATCCCCTCAAACCCCTCCTTTGAGATCTCGATTCCTGGTTACCTTTCATTCTTAAGGAAGGTTTCTACTCTTCATATGCAAAGGTTGTTTCTGTCAGTGAACACCATCCTTTAGCTAGAGCGACATTTCTCGAATCACCCTTCAGTTACCCTTCAGGGTGGATCAAGCTAGACTCCGCGAAAGCAATACACTGCGCCTCCTCAGTCTCACTCTCTCAGCCGAGCTCATGTGGAATGACTACATTGAATCAATAACAAAATCTACTACTAGGATGGTTGGTCCAAGAAGCTTTTCTCGCCCGAGTACATTTTGCACATATAAAAATCAACTCCCCCCCATGCATTGAATATTGTTGACATAACTGATCGGGCGCTTGTGCTACTATTCTTGGGGATCTCGACAGGATACAGAGGGAATCTACAGTGTAATAGTTCCCTACCTGTGAGCTCAACCAGTAACTTTCTCTTCTACAAATATGTTCATGGCTTGTGCTTCGATGAGCTTGGCTGCCTGGTGCCCTCTCTACAAAAACTTATTCGAGCAACGAGACTTGCAACAAGCACTCACCCTTTTACCGTCAAAACAACTAAATACAGCAGCTACTTCTACAGCCACAGTTTTTTTTTTCTCGCACTGGTCCCTTGTCGAACTCTCTTCCGTATACTTGCTTTCCTGAGAGCTACAATCTCCGAGATTTTTAATGCAACATCTCTTATCCCAGTCTAATCCTTGTCTTATCCTTTCCCCAACAGCCCCTGTATCTTGTTATTCTCTCTTTTCATTTTACTCTAACGCAGCTCTCTTCACACCAGTATGTCCATCTTTCTCTTGCCTATTATCTGACAGCCCCCTCTAACGGGGTCCTCGTTGGTCCCTTTTTGCTCTTCTCCTATGTAACTCTTTACTCTCCTCTTATGTATCCCCCCATGCACCAGTGGCACTACTGCCTTGATTGGGATGAAACGATTAAAAAAATTGTTTCTATTTTATTTATTTTTCGGAAATTAATTATTTTAACTTTCCCGCTCGTAAAATAATGGGCCGAACATGTAAGCAACAACTTTTTTTTTTTTGGAGAGAATAGAAACTAAAAGGAAACTTATACCTAGCATCAATAAGAAGCAGTTGAAATTTCGGTGGTAGATAATGAGGAAAGAGGGTATGGAGAATATGATACTGGCAAGACAGATTGAGAGAAGTAAGGACAGAACTAGAACGTAACATACTTGATAAGCTTGAGAAAATTGACGGCAGAATAGGATTTGAGAGAAATAACAAAAAAAAATTAAAATTTAGGATGGACAAGATAATATGGAGAAACATTTTTGCTTACAACCTGAAGGTACACAGCACATAAAAGAAGAACAAGATTGCTTAAAAATTAGCATTCATTAGACAATTCTATGCTAACGGCCTTTGTCAGAATGAAAATAATATTGATTTGTTTTTATTTGGACTGTGTAAATTAGAAACAGTGGTTAATATGTCTACTAGAAAATGGGGTAAAAGAAAGACACCAATAGTAAGTAGATAGCAAAAGCATTAGCACTGGTTTAAACGACTTTTGTTAAGTAAATCAATATAAAGATAATTGTTTACGACGTCAAGGAACGATTTGACATACTGTTATTTAGCATATGATAAAGAGAACAATACTCCTAACTGATAATAATTCAGTATTTTTTTATTTTAACAAAGAAAGAAGTTTGACGAATGCTCATCTACAATAAGTGTTTTAAAAAATTCTTCCCTTTTACTGAAATGCAAACCCAATAATCTCAGTAGAGTATACTTATTTTAAGAAGTTTTAATTTTATTATGTTATTTCATCGCACGCATTATGAAGAAACTCATGACAATACAAATGGTTATTGCTTGTGAAAAAATACTGAGAAAAATATAATTAAAGTACCTTCCCTAGTTGCCATATGTAACAAAATTCTTAGATGATAACTGGGCAGAAGAATTTAGTAGGTTGCCATGACTTTCTGCCGTAGAATGGTTGCTAACCGATACTATAGAACCCCATCTGTCCTGTTGATTAACCCATAGCTGAAAGAAGAAGCGATGGATTAATACCTTTCTCAAGAGTATTTACGCATTAGTGAATGCAACGAATTTAACTGGATTTCGAATTCGGCTCTTTGTTTTCTTATTCCGAACCAATAAGGAGACAGAAACTTGACATTGAATTCAAACTTTTGAAGACCAAACTTTACTGTAAAATAAAAAGCAGTAACAGAATTGAACGATATGTGTGAGAAATGAAACCGTTAGGAAAAACTTATGGAAGTATCAATCAATTTCTACGTTAAAATTAGAATCAGCTGTCAATCTGGTACTGCGCTTAAACTATTAAAATAAATGGTATGAAAGAAGAACGCTCGTCAGAACAATTACCGTTAAGGTAATTGTAGGAAACGCATATAGACACTACATTACGGTGGTGGAAAATGACTGAAGCCGAGATGCCAGATCAAAATCAATAATATTGCAATTTAGTATTTGAATATTTTCAAGAATCGCCAAATAGTACGTAGTACGAAATATATATTTTTTAAAACATTGGGGCTTAATAGTTATGGCCGGTAGTGTACATAGCAGAAGCATCAAGCAATATATGTCGCAGCAATATTCAATTTATAAACAAATGATAAACTTATAAAGGTGTGAAATATAGCTTTTTTTACATACAAAATAAGAACTCTGGTAAAAAATGCTAGAGGAAATCATTTACATCAAATATTGCAATATGAACTCTAGTAAAAATGGTTACTGAGGTATTAGATTTATAAATCTCAGAAATCCACATGCTGTTGTTCTCAATAACACATGGCCCTTTGTCTATAGACGTCAGTTAGTTCCAGTGGCTTGACCCAAGCAGTTGTGAAAGGGAGATAACTACATGTGCCAGAAGTGGCATCGTACATGGCATGGGAATGATATACACCAGTGATCGCATTATGAGTTCTGTTCGAAATTCCTAGCATCTGAAGATTGCAAAATGAGCTCTAGTAAAGCATGATAGAGAAAATCGTTAACATCAAAGATTGTAATATGAACTCTGGTAAAAAATGGTTAAAAAGACATTAGGTTTATAAATCCTGGAAATTTTACGTAAAAATTAACGTAAATGTAAATACTACCTCAGCTCAGAAGACAAAACTACGTATTTGTTTAGAATTAGCAACATTCAAACGCATCAATTTTAAAGAAAGAATGTTTTAAAATATCTTTGTCAGATCGAATTTCTCAGAAGGGTATTATACAGGGTGAAAAACCCGTTTATAATCCTGTCGGCTGTATAGAACCGTTTCTTAAGATCAGTCGTTAAAAAGTTTTAGAGTGAGTCAAGTATGTCGTCTTAGTAATATCATCCTCCTTCTTTGAAATTTGTGAACTGCCGCTACAGAGTCTCAAACGAACAACTATACTAAATAACAGAAACCACGTTACGTGAGGACTACCAACAGCTAAAATTCACTGCCCATATAATTCAAAGATTAAATAATGACATAATCAAAGTGTTAACATTCCACACCATATCAAATAGAATTTAAGAAACAAAACCACCATCAATTCTGGAAAGAGCGATAACAGCTACTGAACTTGAGAAACCCATTTTACTAAAAAAAAAAAAAAATTAAGAGAAACAGATTATAAGTTTCAACCGAAAGCAATACTGGCTTCTTACTTAATGCATGCCAAATGTTTCCTTGAACAGAAACGGATAATATTCCAATTACCATTACCAAGTTGTTCCAGCATATATATAGTCCCTTAACTAATAAAAAATCACAAGAAACGCAAAAATAGGTCAACATTCACATTTAAATATAGTAAACCATAAAATAATGCTAATAATTATTGATGGCGCACTAGGGCTCTTTAATTATTGAAAATCAGTTTAGATTACACGGTATATGTCATACTAGTAGTGCAAACTTAATTATCGATACAAGTTTGTAGTCGATAATATTCTCACAAAAGATCTTTCCTTCACCGTCTGTAGAATCATTTCCTTCAAACTATATAATGATGAAAATAACATTAACAACAATTATTTTTCCGTTGTTATTATATTGTTAATATTATTATTAGTGTTGTAGTTGTCACTAACATGACAAAACACTCCTTCTTCTTTTTAGCATCGAAATCGATCTCTTTGTATCCCGAAATTCGATACACTTTGTACAAAGAATTATTTAGCCGAGAAAGCTTTTGATGATAAATTAGTGAATCAACGCGACAAAATAAAAGAAAAAAGAAAAAAAGTAAAGTTTAACGAGCTTGACTATTTTTATTTCTTTTTTCTTTTTCTTTTTTTTTGTTTTTTTTTTTAGTAGTTTCTCTAACATCTTGTTTGATCAGGTTTTAGTCTTTGGCAAACCTGATATCGGCAAATTTGTGTCCGTAACGATTATTGCAATTATCCTTTTGAAAGAAAAAAAGAAATCAATTTTATATGCTTTACTTCATATATTTTCGTTTTGCAATGTCTTGTTAACGATGTCATGCACTACGAGACACCATGTCAGTTTTTAATGCTTAGCTGTTGTCACATAAAACATATGATTACGTGGAATATACTGAAAGATATTGTAACGGGTTGGGAATTCTGATTGTAACGTTTAAATAAATGAAGTCAACTCATACAGGTCTTGGAATTAGAAATTCGACAGACAAATTCGAATTTCAACCTGGTTCATGAGATTCACTAACGAGCAAATATCGCAGCAAAAAGTATTTAAGCCATCTCCCCTCTAGCTTTGGATCAAATAGAAGATCCTGTGATAGAAAAGTCAGTCATTCTAAAAAGAATGTTAATTAAATATCAACTCGCAAAAATAAATTTTATTCTTTGAATCCTACACATGTTACACCTTTCAGTAACTTACAAATCTCTGTGATACCATTCAGTTTATACCTACATTAAATTTTCTCACGCACATACATACATACACACACACACACACACACACACACACACACACACACACACACATATATATATATATATATATATATATATATATATAACCAAGTGTCACATAGATAAAGAAAAACGCAAACTGTGTAACAGCTTTTTAAATAGGACTGATAATGTGTCCTTAAATAGCTTCCTGTAACGTTTGTAACTGCCTATTAAGTATTGTCCTCATCTTTGTTGTCATTTGTACGATGTTTTGTCCGTTGTAATGCTCCGCCCTTCTTCAGTTGCTAAGAATTTCGAACCGAAAGCTTTATTACGATCATTTTCCTTCCTTGTGGGTATTCTTTTTGGTAGTCATGACTTATCTCTCTCTAAACGAACTCACCAAGTTACTTGTTCACCAAAGCTGTAGCCTGTTATTGTACCCACAAACACTTTAGTTCAAGTCACTGGAACTAACCAACTTCCATATCCATTAGGCCATGTATCTTTAAGGATATCAGAAACTGAAGATAGAAGTATAAACAAAAGGGGCTGTATCGTAGATTGTGGTGGAATTGTTATGCTAGTCAAGTGAAACATTTTGCGAAAAGGATGTAAGAGATTCGGTTTCTATAGGTAACATGATACACTTTGGGACTAAGGAGTTACCCAGATGGGAGACAAGACATGTCCTGACGAAACAGCATAATTTAATTCTGTGGTTATAGAGAGAAAGATGAGATATTGGTGTTTTTTTTTTGTTTTTTTTTTCACACTATTTTATACAACTTCAGCGAGCAGAGGTTAGATAAAGCTCCCTAGCCTTCACGGGGATAGGCGTAATCCGACAATGTTGTTACTGATTTAAATTGCAATAATCCTAAGCGAAAAGAAAATATTTCAACAGTCCAAGTAAAAGGAAAAAGGCTGACAAATCGTTTTGAAATGCAAGCAAAGAAAAAGCTATTATAGTAGAAAGCTGTTTGCATTTCTGTTTCTTCATGTTTCTCTTCTTCGTTTTGTGTCTTCAGGATTTGGGTCGTTACTGATCTTTTTTAAATTATTTCACCCAAAGCAAGGTGGGACCGCCACTGGTGCACTGTGGATTACAGCGAAGAAAAATAATGGAGATTGAGGAACGGATAAAAGATCAACAGGATTCAAGAAGATAACAGATTGCAATTATCGTTGCATTTAATGTTTCTGAGATTGTAGCTCCCATGGAAGCAGGTAAGGGAATTCTACAGGCGTGAAATGCGAGAAAAGAAAAGTTAATGTATAATTGGCGGTTAAATTTAACTATTTCAACTGTAAAAGTGTGGGACCTAATTGCCAACTTAGGAGCGCTTAAATTCAGGTGGTAAGGGCATCAGAAAAAAAGCTCGTTTCACAACTGGTCGGTTGAAAATAAAACGCATTTCGCTACCATTTCCTTCGTAGTTTTTAATAAAGGCTGTAATTTTAGCAGCCATGGGTTATCTCCCTCTAACCCGACTTACTAAGTTACTTGTTAATCACAGCTGATCCCACAACACTTAATCTCTGCTCTGCCAATCATTTAATTATGCTCGTTAGATAGGTTATGCGCAGTTTTCTTCTGTTTGTTTTGCATTCAGTTGTTTTCCAAGACCACTTTCGCCATCATTTACCCTAGAAATTGTAACTGTATCTTCGTGATGCTGCATGCGTGTTTCCAGTTTTTCTTACACTTTGTCGTTGTACATAGTGTTCTCCGCATCTTTCTATAGAGCAGCATGCCTTATATATCTTCTCCATATCTAACAAGATTATCTAGTATAAAGAAGAACTGATATTACATACCATTTATTTCAAAACCGTTACAAATCATTTTTAATTAATTTTCTCTGTTACTTAAGCTTTACGAACGCATCATTCACTATCACTATTGACGTTCGGATTTTGGTGTGGCATTGTTATTCGTCTATAATGATGTATATTTTGTTAAAAGCTATACATTTTTTACAATTCATATTCTGTCCTTTCATCATGCTTTCTTTTATAGTGAGCTCCGCCATATACAAATCTCGGAGCCATTCAACGTAGATGGTTATATAGTAAGAGGCAGATAAGAGAGGATGATGACTGTTAATCTTAGACTTTAAAAAGTTGAGATTATAGTGATCGGAAAAACATCCTCTGAATGAATCCGTTCAAAAGAGCAGCGATTCGCAGGAAAAATAAGCTGTTTGAATGGAACATATTTGTCGGCAGTGAAATACGGAGGAAATTAGAGTGATTTTTTACAATTTGAGAGTCATTTTGGGTCTTAATCGTGAAAGTTAGACCTAGCATAATTTAGTAATAAAGATCGAGCTACAACTTTTCATGAAAATCACGATGGAACATGAGAGATTTGCCATATCCCATCTGTTGTAAAGTAGAAAAAATATATCACAAAGATTCGAAAATAATTCTGGACTCCATCAAGAATAGAAATTGAGGACTATGCATCTCCCACCATAATATAACAAAAATAATCTATTTTATGACCGATCTGGAAGTTGTAATGATAGAGAATACACCGAGGAATCAGGTATTTACTAGAATGTTACAGAAAACAAATCATTTACTTGCATCTTTAGCAATGGATCCTATGTATGACCTCCATTTGATGTCGGGTAAATTTAAGGCCTAATTGTCTTTTATGTCACAGAGTCTCGTCGAATGGACATACATTCATCAGAAATGGTGGAAGACAAGGGTTAGATTGGGGTTGATGGAATGTAATTTGTTTTGTTTTCGAGGCATTAAATGTAACTATCCATTTTCCCACCTACTATAAACTTAGAGTTAAATAGGATGCATGGAAAGATGCTAAATTCTTGCCATCAGCAGTTGCGGTAGTTCATCTGCATATCATATGCAATTCTGGATATAACGATAAGCTATGCGGCAGCAAGACCACTGATCGAGAGGTTTTAAGAAGTTGGAAACAGCATTTATTTCTAGGTTCACTAATCCTTATAGTAAAAATACCGACAAAGGATTTTATAATACGAAAATTACCAGCAGTATATTTTTGTAACAAATCAAAAACAAAAATACCATAAATACATTTTTGTAAAAATAAAGAAAAATCTTACCAGCAATACATTTTTGTAACAAAAAGAAAAACTAGCAACAATTATTTTGTAATAAATAGAAAAGTTAGCAGCAATAGAGATTTTTTTTTAAAGAAAAAATACCAGCAATACATTTTTGTAAAAGAAAAAAAAAACAGCAATACATTTTTTAAGGAAAATAAAAATTACCAGTAATATATTTTTGTAACGAAAATAAAAGTTACCAGAAATCCACTTTTGTAAATAAAAAAGAACAATTACCAGCAATACATTTTTGCAAGGAAATTAAAATTACCAGCAATAAATTTCAGTAAAATAAAAAGTTGAAATTACCAGTAATACATTTTTGTAAAAGAAAAAATAATTACCAGCAAACATTGTTGTAAAAGAAAAAGAAAAAATTACCAGAAATACATTTTTGTAAAATAAAAAAAATTACCAGCAAAATATTTTTGTAAAAGAAAAAAATAATTACACGCAATATATTTTTGTAATATAAAAAGATATACTAGTAATTCATTTTGCAAAATAGAAAGAAAAAATTACCAGCAATACATTTTTGTAACAAAAAGTAAAACATTTTTGCAAAAGAGAAAAAATTACCAACAATACATTTTTGTAACAAAAAGTGAAACATTTTTGCAAAAGAGAAAAAAATTACCAACAATACATTTTTGTAACAAAAAGTGAAACATTTTTTGCAAAAGAGAAAAAATTACCAGCAATACATTTTTGTGACAAAAAGTAAAATATTTTTGCAAAAGAGAAAAAAATTACCAACAATACATTTTTGTAAAAAAGAAAAACTACCAGCAATACATTTTAATACATTTAATAATAATCTGACGCTACCTGCATCTCCGTTACAATTTCATCTGATGATGCTGAGCAGAGGCCATCGACGACCGCTCTTCATTGCATTCTGCTATGGGCTGGTTCGTTGTCATCAGTTACTTGCATTTTTTACAGGCAGAAGTGTTAAACCCCTTTCTCCTCCGAATGAGGAGTGGGGTGAGGGAGAGATGGATTCATACCTTTCTGAAAAGTGTAAACACATAAGTGAATGTAAAGAGCATGAGTGAACTTTCAACTCGGCCCTGCGATTCCTCAATCCGAGTTACTATCCATTACTCCACCGTGTCTCATGCTGCTACTTTGCTCTGGTTTAATTTCGGTAGTGTTTGAAACAAGAACTATTTACTTAAAGTTTAATATAACACATAAATATATTATAAAACAAAGAGTGGCCTTGATTTAACCGACAGTAGCCATGTTTACATGTTTAACGAGTGACGAAAACGTGATGACAGCTTTACTGTTGTTCCACGGAGACTTTATGCTAAAACATTATTTAAGAAAGTAACGTGAGCTCTTATTTTATATAATTTTAAGTGCTCAGTAATCTTTTAAAAATTTTGAAAATATTCTCCCTATTCTAATTTTATAATGTTAACGTTAAATTTACTATAGACATCGGACATATTTTTGATAATTTCGTGTATGGTAGTATATACTTACAAAAATTAAAAATTAATTTAAAAATATTGGTACATGAGAAAGTGTATTATACTTTTCAATATTTGATCAGTAAATCGTGTTTTCAATTAATAACAGTATCACCTAATGCAATTAAACTAATGACAAAGTTTAACAGATTTAAAACTTTAAAATTATTATAATTAAAATTTAAAGGAAGTGAAAACAACACTTGTAAATATTCATTACTCATCAGTTTTTAAATTTTTTACTAAGGCGAAAGTGTTGATAATATATCTTATTTACAAAAGGAAATAAAAGCTATTATAATTAAATAATGTTATAGTTTTATAGCATCTTTTTAAATTACAGTTCAGAGCAGATTTTTGAGAAATTAATAATTGTTTGAAAAAACATATTGATGAATTACATTTTCCAATGTGGACTACTATTAATTAATGAAACAAATTTTGCATTCAAAATTTAATTTTTCGAAGTTTCATTAATTTGGGTAAGCGAGAATAACATGTATATATGTATTTAGTTATTCGCCGACAGATCTGTTTCGCTGTATCACAGCTCATCTGTACGGTTAGACACCCGATTGCTTTTTACCCAGGATTGAAACCTGAGCGAATTGGAGTCAGTCGGCGATTCTACCTCTGAGCTATAGACGCTCGGTTGAAGGAGGCAGACTTTTAGCGTGTATATTATCATTATACACGCCCAATAGCTGAGAGTGTTCTAATTCATTGCTGAATGAACGATGGGTATATATATATATATATATATATATATATATATATATATATATTAATCATTTCACCCCAAGCAAGGCATTCCACTGCCACTATTGCGCTTGGGGCTACATAGGGAAAGTTAAATAGAAAGAGTGGTTAGATACAGAAAATGTCAGAAGGAGGGTGATAGATAGATGGGTGGGTGGGAAGAGTGTTTGAAAGAATGGAATTGAGTTAGTTTATTAAACTCCTGGATATTGTATCCGTCGGGGAAGCAGTCATGTGGAAGGGAATTACACAGTCGGGAAGTGCAAGAAAAGAAACTGTTGGAGTAGAAGTTGCGGTTGCATTTTATCGGTTTCACTGTAAAAGGGTGGGATCTAGTTGCTAATCTCGTATCTCGTTCAAATTCGAACCTAGGGGGCACCAGTGATCTAAGTTCATCGGAGCAGAAGCCGTGAAAGTATTTATAGAAGAGGCACCGGGAAGCCACGTCGAGCCGGTGAGAGAGAGACTGCAGGCGGTCTGCTAAATCGGTACCGATCACATAACAGACCCTCCGCTGTACCTTGTCGAGAAGCCCAAGGAGAATAGCAGGGGCACCCGATCAGATATGGCAACAGAATTCAATGCACGGGCGGATGGTAGATTTATAAATGTGCAGGATAGATTCAGACGGAAAAAACTTCCGGGCCCTGCACAGAGAACCGACTTTCATAGCAGCGGATTTAGCAATGGATTCGATATAATCATTCCATTTGAGGTCCGCTGAAAGTGTGAGACCAAGGAGGCGTATTGTTTTACTCTCTGGGAGGCAAGCCTGGTCTATGCTAATAGGAGGTATGTGCGATTGTCTATGATGATTAATTGATAGTAGCTTCGTTTTAGAAGCATTAAAATTTATTCGCCATGAAGCATTATATTTACAAAGATTTAAAAAAATCAATAATAATTTCTTTCACTTGTGAATAAGTCCTGAAAGAGTCATTAAAATATTTACTAAACTTTCTTTCTTCATTCCCCTGTATAAGAAATTTCAGTTGTTTCATTTTGATTCTACGAATAAAATTCAGTATTGCATTTTATGTTCCTTATACTCATTGGCCACATGCTTCGTCCATGACATTCTTAGCATTCTTCTGTAGAAATATCACTCCAGTTGCTTCATGTCTGCTTTTAATATTTGAGGAAGTTTTCCAGCTTTCATTGACATACAGAATAATTTCAATTTGTTACAACTTCCGTCAACTGTGTAAACACTTACCGTGTATTTGTATTTCTGCATTTTTTGTGGTCCATTCTTTAATTCATTGTTGTCATCTTGGTCAGTTTCACCTTCTGAGAATCATTACTTCTATCTTAAAGTGGAGGTATTGTTTTCGGTCGCGTTTGTCTGTCTGTTTGCCTGTCTGTGGTCAAAACATTTCTAAATCCGCTGAATGGATTCCGGTGAAAATTTCAGTTATGACTGGACTCATGACTGGAACGTAATGATTAGATTTTGGCTATGTATGTTAAGTTTAGATCAAGTCTAAGAGAATTCTCTTCAAAACAACACTGGAGAAAAAGGGAAACCATTTTATTATATTTCTTGAATATGCATGTCAGTCCACATAAAATAATGTAACATATCTGTATAATAATAGTCGCCTTCATTTTAAAGGAATATGACATTAAAATTGATTTTAATATTTTTTTCTTCTTTATACCGTGCTTTTTCAAGATGGTCATAGGTCTCCATAATTACGTGTCCTTTGAAAGTTTTAGTAAATTTAGTGCTCTTGTCATCTCTCCCAAACCTATTGACACCACTTCGCAAAGTAAGTTACGCATTATGTACCTCTCTGTCTCTTACCTTCAAAATGTCCTGTCAGGGTAAAATTATTTAAGCCCGCTTTTCTCATGAGGAGCCCTAGAAATCTCAGCTATCTTTCTCTGGTGTTAATCTTGTGTCCTTATTCTTTCTATTGTCTAAAACTTCGTCGTTGCTCACAGTTTTAGTTGATTCGTTTTGTCTCAGATTAAGTATTCATCTGTGAGAATCCTGCGTAGCATTTATCTGTCATATAAGAAAAACATATATTAGATAACATTCTGTAATTTTTTCTTTGTTTCTACATATTTTTTTCTCATTTTGATTTTCTAGGTCAAACTTTCCGACCTCTAGTAAAACATTTCCCTAATAGTAAAATTGTTGTAGTTGCTTTGAATTGTGAATCTCAATTTTGTAATTTGCATGCTGAGCCTTATTTTTTCAGAACTTGTTCTCACAGTTCAATCGCTTTACAGTTTACTCCACTTTATCTCTGACAGCCAATATGATAAATTATTCAAATGATGATAAGGAACTATCTTGTACAATTAAAAAAGTTATATTATTACAGCACGACACACAGAAGGGGACTCTTCAAAAACCATCATTACAAATAGAAAGCACGATGTGACGTTGTTCAGTTCTCGGTCAACTAGTTCTGCTTCGTATTAGCAAACGTATGTATATAATGGTTGACAAAGCAAGCAGCGACTTCTTTGGCAGAGTATAGAATCCTCTATAAGAACTGCTAATACTAAACTTATATTGAACTTCATGAGCCCCGGCACGAACAAAATCATACGAATAAGGCATTGATTGTTGTCAGGGTCTGTGTAAAGAAACACAGCTTAAGAAGACCAAACGGTTATATTCTTTAAAATTTGATTGTCAGAGTGTTTGCACATGAGTACATAGGTACATACTCTCTCTTTCTCACACACACACACACACACACACACACACACACACACAGACAGACATATATATATATATATATATATATATATATATATATATAGTCACCCGCAGACAGATCGCTGTATCATCTCATCATCATGTGGTTAGATGTCGGATTACCCCTATCTCGGACTGAAACCTGACCGATATATATATATATATATATATATATATATATATAAATGCAAAAGGAAGCAGCTTCTCCGTAAAACTTCAAAAGAAGATACTAGTAGTATAAATTATCAAACATTCCATATTAAAATAATCACCGACGATATGGGGTTAATTTCATCCGTGGAAATGTGTATATCATCTGGGGAAATGTTTATTTCAATTTTTAATATATATATATATATATATATATATATATATATATATATATATATATATATATATATATATGGAAAGAGAGTAATAGAGACAAACAGACCGACAGAGACAGAATGAGAAGAGGAGGAAGAAAGAAAGTGCAAGAGGGAGAGAGAATTAATATAAGTAAAAGGTTTATCACTTAGTTGATTGATGTTACCTTCAGTATACCGACTCCAGACTTTGTTAGACGGACCCTGTCTGAAAAACACTGTCTACTGTCCACTCATCTGTGAGTATCAGTAAATAAATACAGGATATCCATAAAAATGTACGCAGTTTTTTACTTCATTGACAATAGTTTGAATATTTAAAAACATGAATTAAACTTTAATTTAATATTTATTTGAAATCGTAAATCTTCTTTGTATATAATTAATTCTATAATGTTTATAAACCTTTGTAAGAGTGAATAGATCTTTTAGTTCACACTATATATATATATTAGTATGTATGTGTGCTTGCTGGATGTACAAATACCATATATGTATGAGACAGAGTGAAAAGGTTTAAGCTACACGTTTCTTTTTTTCATAGAAAACTTTCTCAGGACGTTGTCTTCTTTTAGTTTTGTCCACTCTGTCTTTAGTTTAATTCTCCTTTTTCCTTATAAAAATGACAGTGTTTTTGTATTTTTATCTATTTGTAACTCTTATTATGTCAGATTAGTGTATTCTCGTGTGATCTTTTGTGAGTGTGATTTCAAATTTAAATCCTGTCTTTTTCTTCCCCTGCTTATATTACACTGTGTCTATATAACAATTGTTTATAATTTTTAATAATATTATTTTACACTTAGTTATGTAAATATATTTTCAATGCAATTATTCACTTGAATTTTTTCAAAACAAGAATAATCATTTTTCTGATCTTTATTAGATAGTTTAATTATTAAAATACACTTCTGTTAGTTTAATGAGAAACATGTTCTCGGTGTCACTTGACATACTTTTGAAAGAATAAATATCAGTGTCTTATTTCGTTAAAGAATTTTTTTATCATTTCACCTCAAGCAAGGTGGTACCACCACTAATGCGCAGGGGGCCACATAAGAGTAAAAATTTAAGCAGGAGGAGAGTGAAGAGGAAAACGAACCAGTTACTGTGGGTGTCAGAGAAAAGGCAAGAGAAGTGTGAACATGATATACGGAGTGATGATGAAAGGAATGGAGTCAAGTGTTTAAGTAATTGCATCTAACTTCCTGGAGGTTTTAGCTGTAAGGAAAGCAAGTATGTGGAAGGGAGTTACACAGGCGAGAAGTGCGAGAAAAGAAGCTGTGGATTAGAATTGTCGGCTGCATTTGGTTGATTTAACTGTAAATGGATGGGACCTTGTTGCCAGTCTGGTTGCACGAGTAAATTCTTGTGGCAGGGGCACCAGTGACTTAAGTTCGTCGGATCAGAAGCCATGAAAATATTTGTAGAATAGACAGACGGAAGCCACATCTAGCCAGTAAGAAAGTGTCTGAAGTCGAGCTGCCAAGTCGGGACCTATCACATTACAGATTCTTCTTTGGAACCCGTCGAGAACACTGAGATGAGCAACAGGGTCGCCTGGCCAGATATGACAGCAGTATTTTCTGCATGGACAGATGTTTGATTTCGTACGTTATTAAGAGATTTACTACATAAATTTTGTTTGACGTAACTTGCAATCCTTCGTTCGAGAATTCAATTTGTTTGACAACTGTTTATGTGACTATATTTGATCCGCTATTATTTTCCTGTGCGTCTTTTGTTTAATTATACTCACCAGAAAAGACAAGCATAGACATGCTAAGACATGTTTAAACATGCTAAGACAAGCTTTGTACGCAGTTACCGCGTATGCGGAGACAGGATATTCTTTGACCAGTAGCCCGAGATTCTATATTCGTGTTCCCCACTTTGAAATCTACTTTTTGCAAGTAGGGGGAGCGCATGGTAAATACTTTTCTTACCAGAGAGAAGATAGTCATCAAACCGAAATTGCTGCTATTTCGAATAAGCTTTCGACGAGGACTTTTAAACGACGTAAACCCAAGCAAAAAAAGAGGAGTTGTAACCTCCATTTACAGATTCCCGAAAACATTTAGGAAATAAGAAATAGAATTAGGAGTGCATTCTTCATCCATTCGCATTCTCAACAGCTGGTTACGACATATTTGTTCATAGGTTAGCGGGTGAGTGAAGTTAACAATCGCTATAAACGGGAGTCTTCAAAGATAAAATAATTTATATTTTAGAGTTAGACATTATCCTTAAATAATTATAAAATGCATAACTATGGAAAGACTAGCAGTATAGCCCGACGTTCCTCGGGTGTAATGAAAGCTTTAAAGCTAATCCATGGTGCAGGAACTCAAACTCTTTGGACGTTGGCACTAAAAGAATAAAAAGCAATAGTTGTTTCCAGTTACAGCGAAACCGTAGACTGAAAGAAACATGAATTGATATATGTCAAATTTTGATTTCCTGGTATCGATATCACATAAGTTTTTTCGTCGTAAACTGAATTTTGAAAGCTAAGTAACTCCTCTGAGTAAATAGCTGAGACTAAGAACTACAATCATACATACTTAGAGCCAAACCCGAAGCAAAAATAAAAATAAAATGGCTGACAAAATACAGACATACAGGCAGATAAACACACACACACACACAAACATCTTGCCTTATATATATTATCGATTTTCTGCAGTATTGTAAGAAGTGAAACCTTAAAACTTCTGAATATCGTTTCTTATGTCTTTGTCTATGAGTGTATCAAATTTGATTAAAATCGGACCACTCCTTCTAGAACCCGATTTTTTCGATTATCGATTTTCGATATTTATCGGGAGTACCTCGACACCAAACCTAGCTAAGAACACTCGCAGACGCCTATAGTACAACTGTGTAAATTTTCAAAAAAATCGATTCAGTCGTTTCGGAGTCTATAGGTAACTGATACACACGCACACAGACACACACACACACACACAAAGTTCCATCTATAAATATGTTTAGATTAGTTTTACCATTTAATGATGCATATAACATGTATTATGTCGCTAATGATAATATTTTCAGTGAATGTGACTTCAAATTTTTCTTCTTCTATGCACAGTGTCGTTTCAGGACATAGCTGATCGTGGCTACACCTCTCTATACCATGTAACACCTATTCCCTTCCTAAAACTTGCTTTTTCATTCATTTTTTCAAGCCCATCAAGTGTGTCAAACGTTTCTTTCTTCTGTCTATTTTTCCATCTATCTCTCCTGCGAGTATCATATATTCCAAGCATTCTTTCCTCATTACGAGTTGCACAAACTTCAGCTGTCTTTTCCTGATGTTGTATAACATTTTTTCCATCTTCTCTAAAACATAGATCACATGTTCGGTCTATAGTATCCTCATCATCCTTCTGCAGAACCACATTTCATTTCCTTCAAGTTTTTCTTTCTTCTTTGAGGAGATTTTCCAGCAATCGCTGTTATATTGAAAAAGAAATATATAGCAATCGGGTACTCTCTTTGTTTTTAGCGAAATGTTCATGTCTCTTTATACTATGCCTTGCTTTTGGAATGCATCGTTGGCTATGTCAATACGCTTTCGAATCTCAGTATCGTACTTTTCGGCCTTTGTCAGAACAATTCCCAGGTATTTAAATTTCTCTAACTCATTGATTTTAGTATCCCCAAAATCTAAATGGCAATTTGTGCTCTTCTTTTTGCTGATGGCCATGAATTCAGTTTATTGTAATTTATACTTAATCCCTTCTTTTCGGATGTTCGTTGTGGTGCAGTGGATATTGGCTCGGAACGAGAAATCGGAGAGACGAATTCGATTTGAATTCGTTGAATAGCCTTGAGAAAGCTACTAGTCCATTTCTTCTCCCTCCAGCTAGGGGTAAAATAGCAGAACAGGTTGGATTCTAAGACTAGTCTACAGCAGAATGTGAAGGCAAATTACTGCAAAATATTCTGCGTAGTAAGTCATGTCTCTTTCGAGAGACGATCGTACAAGCGTATACCTCATATGGCACTTAACTGATTTTATTTTCGCTTTGCTTCGCGACCTTCTGTAGGAGGTATTGTAGTCTCCTTACCGTGTCTGCAATGATCACTGTATTATATGTGTATCTTATCCGTTCAGATTGTGATCGCCATTCACAAATTTTGACAGAACTTATAGTTCTTTCAAAATTGCCTTGTTGTATAGATTTAATAGATCTGGTTAGATAAATCACTTTTGTCTTAAAGTTTTTGAATTCGCAAAAATAAGACTGCTTCTTTGTAGGGTATTGCAATTGACAGCATTTTAATGTTTTGGACTGATGTATCCATTTTGTTTTTCCGTCTTGATGACTCGATTGACAGTTGAAAGGCTGATATCAACAATATACTTAATCACTCTGTAAGGCTTAACAGTGTGTTCGTGCAAAATTACAATGTCCGTACGCATACTTGGAGTAAAGACCATCGGAGACAATGGCTGTAGGACAACTAATCGATAGTGGAGATAGTAGTGTCTGGGCATGATAACAATCAAATGAAATCACGGATGACGCAATTTTTTTCAGGACCAAACAAATTTCATTATTTTTTTTATAATCATATCGCCCCAAGCAAGGCATTTTACTGCCACTGTTTTACATGGGATACATAAGAGAAAAGTTATGAGAAAGATTGACATGTTATAGGGGTGTCTGGAAGTGGGTAAGAGAAGGATGAGAATACTGATGAGAGTGAAGTGGGCGGAGAAGGGAGCATGAGAGAAAGGATGCAGGTGAGTGAGATAGGAGATGACTATTGACTTTCCATTTAATTTCTTGGAGGTTGTAGCAGTCGGGAAAGCAGGTAAATGGAAGAGAGTTCCACAGGCGGGAAGTGGAAGAAAAGATGCTGGTGAAGTAGAATTTGCGTTTACAATTTATTGGTTTCACAGTAAAAGTGTGGGACCTAGTTGCTAATCTTGTTGCTCGAGTAAATTTATATATAGGAGGCACCAGTGCACTAAGTTCAACCCGAAAATAGATTCATATTACTGCACACTACTGCAAATGACCAGATCTGAGATAAAATAAAAATAATTTAATATCTTGTCCTGCTCTTTTCCAGATTTAATATAACCTTAAGCATATTAATTTTATGCGTGCATTTATCCATGTAATATAAGAATACGTTAGAGAGAGAAATGAAAGGAAAGAAAGAAAAAAGAAAGAAAGAAAGAAAGATAGTAAATGTTTTAAAGAGAAAAGGAAAAAGAGAAGAAACTTTAGAAAGAGGAAGGGAAAATAGACGTAAGTGATAGGAATTCTTAGAATAAAAAAGAAATTAAGAGAAAGAAAATGTTTGAAATAGAAAGGAAATAAGAGACAGAAAACATTAGAACGAGAAAGAATGAAAGAGAAAGTTTACGTTATAAAGAGAAAAATAGAAACTTAATATATGTAGATTGCTTTAGTAAGTATATCAGTTAAGTGCCATATGTTTGTGCGATCATGTCTCGAAAGAAACATGACTGAATTAGCAGAAGATTTTCCTGCTGTAGGTTGCTATACCTTTCTAGTTGTCAAACAAGGTTACAGAACCCAATCTGTTCTGCTATTTAACCCATAGTTAAAGAGAGATGCGACGGATTAATAACTTTTCAACTCGAAAATAGATTCATATTACTGCATACTACTGCAAATGACCAGATCTGAGATAAAATAAAAGCGATTACATCTTGTCACGCCAGTGGCTCTAAAACTGGCCGTATTAAAAAAAAGGAAAATAAAGTAGATATTTTAATGAATTTGCACAAGAGTCTATCGAATGTCAACCGTCAACTTCTGTCTTGTTTATTCATGTCCCTTTATTTATCTTGTTTTTTATTATTTCTATTACCTATATTCTTATATAATCGGTAACTAACTTAGTGTTTTTATTGTCTTCCTTGAAGTGAATGGATTGGAAAAATATATGTTTAAAATTCGTGTATTTCAAGTGGTTTCTTATGAAGCACAATATCTTCCATTCAAACTTTTCATATATGAACCAAGCATTTAATGAAACTTTTGCGACACCATTATGCGTCGGTAACATTTCCTGAAGAAACTTACAGACTTTTGTCAGTCGAAGTGTTTATCTTGTAAGGTTAATAAAAACAGAATTATGAATATGACAAAAGTAGAATAATGGCAGCGTAGTGACGGTAGAGAAATAGATTGTGGCTCGAACAGAAGTATCGAACTCCAATTCCAACCGTGTTTCTTACATTAACTTACGTACTATGACCTTTGGGAAAAATATTAATCCAACTTTTCTCTTTCCCTCCTAAATAGGAGGACACCGTACGTTCTGTAGCCTTGTATGATAACGGGTGAAGAAGAAGAAAAAACTCAGAGTTCAAAGCATTTAATTTCAGCTGTGGAAAAGTTCATTTTTACGGAGAAGATTATCCCAGGCGAGTTCTTTACATTAACTTACGTACTAAGACCCTTGGAAAAGATATAAATCCGACTTTTCTCCCTCACTGCTTTGAGTAAGTATTAGGACTCAGTAGGTGTTATAGCCTTGTGTGGTAACGGGTAAAGAAGAAGAAGAAAAACTCTGAATTAAAAAAAAATCGTTCTTGCTGACAAGATGATTCCCACTACGATCGACTGATTTTCATTTTTAATATAAATAAGTATTTGACAATTATTCTCAGAATCTTTGAACTCATACATGTCAATATGATTATTTACCATGTTCCGTCACTCACATCAGAAAAAGTACTAAACACGAACTACAAGAAACTGAATGCATGTTGGTCAGCAAAAAAAGGAGTATAAAATACTAATTACAGGTTGAGGATACTAAAATCAAACAGCTACAGAAATTATTTAAATACCTGGAAATTTTTCTAAAAAAGGACGAAATGTTCTGACATAAGGCCTTACGCTCGGGCCACTGTTCAAATTTATACGTATCTTTGATGCGGCATAAGCTCGAAATAAAGAGGCACTTAATGAGGATCAAACTCAGTACTCAAGGCTAATGATTCAAGCTGGCTAACCATTATACCATGTCGAAGTTCCCTGTCATCATCATAAAGAGAAAGAAAGAGAGAGTGAAGAAAATGTTTGAAAGAAACATAATACGTTAGAAAGATAAAGGAGAAAAGAGATAGAGAAATGAAGTTAAAGAAAGAAAACAGAGCAATAAATAGTGAAAGAAGGTAAAAGAAATGAAATGTTAGAAGTAGAAAGTAATAAATATATTCTTAAGTCATTGAATGAATCCAGGCAGAAGTAGAAAGTAATAAATATATTCTTAATACATTGAATGAATCCAGGCAGCTTTCAAACTTCACCAATAATTCAGTTCTCAACCAAATTCGAAACAGTTTACAGAGTTAGATAGGAAACGTTCTTAGCCACATTTTGAAAGAAAATTTAATTTTGGTTCAGTCGAAAAATGTTACATAAAAATATATGAAATCAGAAATGGGAGATTAACTACATAAGAACATAAGTGAGTCACTAACACTTCTAATAAGAAATCTTATTCTTTATAATTTTTCTGTTTAATATATTTGCATGCAGTTTTCAACATTCAAATTCTGATGATACCTTTTATAATTTTTGTCAATCAAAATTTGCTTATCACTTATCGTATTATCAAAATTGATTATTAGTATTAATTATAAATAATCAATTTTTATTGTATTTTTAACAATTGCGATTTTTTAAAAAATATTTTTTAATGTAGTTTTCAGCATTAAATTTGTATTAAATAAATAGCAATGCCTGGAAAATCATGGATTACATGGAAAAATACGCGCATGAAAAGTAATATTCTTAAGATTATATTAAACCTGGAAAAGAACAGGACAAGTTATTAAACCTAGAAAAGTAAAAAACAAGATATTCTATTGAAGGAAAAAATATAAAATTTCTTTTTTAAAATATTACCTTCAAATTTTATTTTTAGCTGCAATATTTTAAGTAAGAATTTTTTAATTTTTTACTTTATCTTGTCGTTTCCTTTTCCACATTTAATAACTTGTCCTGCTCTTTTCCAGGTTTAAAATCACCTTAAGAATATTAATTTTCATGCGTGCATTTATCCATGTAATATAAGAATACGTTAGAGAGAGAAATGAAAAGAAAGACAGAAACAAAGGAAAAGAAAGCAAAAAGAAAAAGTAAATGTTTTAAAGAGAAAGGAAAATGAGAAAAAACTTTAGAAAGAGGAAGGAAAATAGACGTAAGTGATTGGAATTCTTAGAATAAGAAAGAAATTAAGAGAAAGAAAATGTTTGAAATAGAAAGGAAATAAGAGACAGAAAACATTAGAACGAGAAAGAATGAAAGAGAAAGTTTACGTTATAAAGAGAAAAATAGAAATTTAATGTATGTAGATTGCTCCAGTAAGTATATCGGTTAAGTGCCATACGCTTGTGCGATCATGTCTGGAAAGAAACATGACTGAATTAGCAGAAGATTTTCCTGTTGTAGGTTGTCAAACAAGGTTACAGAACCCAATCTGTTCTGCTATTTAACCCATAGTTAAAGAGAGATACAACGGATTAATACCTTTTGCAACGAATTTGAGTGGAATTACATCTCGACTCTCCGATTTCTTGTTCCGACTCAATAACCACTGCAACAAAACGCACATCTTAATTAAGAATATTTTAAGCCAAATTTTAATTGGATATTTCCTTTTAAGTCATCTTTGTTTTGCATTTCTTTTAAATAAAATGCTATGATCCACTTAGCTCTTGCTGCAACATAAAACAAATCCAATTACAATTGGAACATTTTAGAAAACTAGTGAACGGGGAACCGAGTTCGAATCCCAGTTCAATCCATTGCATTCACTTATGCGCAAATACCCTTGGGAAAGGTATTAGTCCGTCTCTTCTTTCCAGTTATGGGTTAAATACTAGTACAGATTGGATTCTATAGCCTTGGTCGGTAACCAGTCTACCGCAGAAAGCAATGGCATCCAACTGCGGGACAATCTTCTGCCCAGTCAGTCATGTCTCTTTCGAGACATGATCGCCCAAGCGTGTATCACGTATGGCACTTAACTGACTGACTGATCACTTAAATTAAAATACCGAATTAGATTTTAATTGTGTAAATGATATGAATTTAAACTTAGAATAGTGTTGTGCGTAGAAAGATTTGTCAAAGGTAAAATTCAGAGCATAGGTTTTAGAAGATTTTACTTGTTTATTTTAAATAATTTCTGTGATGAAAAATTGCCATTACTTATATCGCCATTTTTTTATTACAATAGTTTAACCAGCGTTGCTCTTCAACCTTCTTCAGGTGTCTGACAAGCCAAATAAACTACTGAGGAATTGGTGATATATTTAAATCTACAAATGTAGATGATTCTAGGCATTGAGAACACCTTTACACAAAACGTAGATTATATATATATATATATATATATATATATATATATATGTTATCATTATACGTGTAAAGCAAGACTTGGAGTTTCATGCACCACACAATCATCAGATACTTATTATAAACTGATATATGAACATATAATGATATATAATTAATAGCTCTGTCATATTAAATTGAGCACTCTTCCGTTAACACCTGATAAATAGCTATATACCAGTGTGAACCTGCGTTTATACACACACACACACACACACACACACACACACACACATATATATATATATATATATATATATATATATATATATATATATATATATTCTCCTCAAGAACGTAAGAATCCCCGATACTGATGATTGTTGGTTGGTTATTTTGTTTTTATGGCAAATCAACCTTGGCAGGTCATTTATTGCCAACTCAACTTTTATTTATTTATTGCTGGTAATACCTTTTTCATTCCACAATTCATTGTTGTTTTTTATATGTTTTGTGTTTAGTAATACATTTCTCTTTAACAATTCGTTGTTGTTTTTTTATATAAATTTTGTGTATAGTAATACATTTTTCTTTTCGAGTACCAAGATTCTTTGAGAATTTTTAAGGGAAGGGTCCCCATGTCCTACCCTTGTTATTTCACCCCTAACTGGAGGGAAGCGACGGATAAATACCTTTGCCAAGAGTACCAATGCTTAAGTGGATGCAGAATATTCAATTGGGATTCGAACTAGGCTCACCAATTTCTCTTTCCGAGCCGATATCCACTGCACCACAACTGCACCACAACGCACATCCTTCACTAAACGCTTACAGCACCTGGTATTCCCAAGCGGTGACCCATCTAAGTACTGACCAGGCTCAACTTTGCTTAACTTCGGTGATCGAGCGAGAACAGATGTATTCAATGTGATAGGCTGTAAGTAGATACTGATGAGAAGAAAGAAAAATCAACAGAGAAATGTTTAACAGAATGCTAGGAGATCCATGAACAGGACAAGTAAGTTAAGAGAAGTCTTTAAGTTAAGCGCAAAATAAAAAAGGAAAACTTACGCCAGGCAGCGACTGTTGAAATTTTTTTGATACCTGACCAGGAATGAATCTTGGGCAAATTAAGTCTCGCAGGAGACATTGAGAAAAGCAGCAAGCGTACTTCATAAAGCGGTTGTGTGAATTAAAGAGAAGCGACCGATACAAGAAGTGAGTGTATCTTTGTATGATTTATTATTATTAATATTACATCATATACTTGGTGAAGTTAAAGTAACGCCATAGAAAACATCGACACGATTGTTAAATTTTGCTAACCGATCTGCTCGATATCAGTCAGTCAGTGAAGTGCCGTACGCGATACATGCTTGGGTAATCATGTCTTTTACAGATAAGACTGACTGGGCGGAAGATTTTACTTTAGTAGGTTGCCATTACTTTCTGTAGTAGACGGATTGCCAGCTATAAAACCCAATCAGTCCTGTTATTTAACCCATAACTGGAGAAACAAGACGGATTAATACCTTTCCCAGTGGTATTTGTGCGTAAGTGAATGCAAGGAATTCATTTGTTTCAATTTTACCTGATATTAATTCGAACTCCGCGCCTTTATTTCTCATTTCGAGCCGATATCCACTGCACCAAAACTTATATTGGCTGAAATTTGAGCTGACGGATATTAAAATAAATTAATGTAGTAAAAATGAAGGAAGAATGAAAAAAAAAAGAATGATGAGAAAGAGGAAGAAAATAGAAAGTTACGAAAACGATGAATAAATCGATTAAATAAAAAAGAAGAAAAAAGAGAATTTCGGAAAAAGAAAGAGAGCGAATGAAATAAAAAAAAGAAATAAAGTACGCATTAATGAAAGAAGAGAAAGAAGCGAAAAATGAGGAAGAGAATTTGAAGACAAGAAAGAAAATAAAAAAAAACAAAAGATAAAGAAAAATGGGACAAAAGTGAAAGTAGTAAGACTAAAGGGCGAAAGACGGGAAATGAAAAGAAATGAAAGAGGGAGAAAAATGTAAGAGGAAGAAAAATAGAAAGATATGAAAATGTTGAAAAAATGATTGAAAAAACAAGCCAAAAACAAAGGTTTAGAAAAAGAAAAGAAAAGAAAAGAAATTAAGAAAGAAAGAAAGAAAGAAAGAAAGAAAGAAAGCGACTGGAGAGAACGAGAAAGGAAACACTATAAAAAATAAAGGAAGAAAGACGGGAACGTGAAAAGAAATGAAGGAGGGAGAAAAATGTAAGAAGAAGAAAAATAGAAAGATATAAAAATGTTGAAAAAAACATTGAAAAAACGAACCAAAAAGGGGTTAGAAAAAGAAAAGAAAAGAAAGAAAGAAAGAAAAAAACAAAGACAGAAAGAAAGAAAGCGACTGGATAGAATGAGAAAAGAAACAAAGATATAGAAAGAGTAAAATGAAGAATTAAATAAATTTGAAGAGAACATCATAGAAGTAAAAAAAGAAAGAAAGAAAGAAAGAAAGAAAAATGAGAAAGAAAGGCCTAATCAAAATTTGACGTAATGGGAGACATAATCTCTAAAATTATTCTTAATGCATTTGTTTTACTTTATCAAGACGAGGGAAAAGGGAATAAATAATTAATTTCTTAGTATGCTTATTTTTATATTAAAATCGAACGCATTTGATAACCTTTAAATAGTTTTCATATTACGTGCATATTTCCATTGCATTAGCTTAAGGCGACCTGTTTACTTGAGTTTATATAAATATGCTTCAGTTTATTTCCAGGAAAGTCTTTGCGAAATTTTAAACTGTAAGACAGGATTAACGATGCTTGTAGTCAACTATGGAGACGCCATTCACTTTCAGAGGCATAGAAGAATAATGGACAACAGCCCGGATTTGAGGAATCCGTAATGTCGTGTTCGAATTCTAGTCGCATCGATACATTGACTTATGTACTAATATCCTTGGAAAGGGTACGAATCAATCTTTTTTTTCAATGAAAGATGTGGTAAATAGCACGACAGACTTGGTTGCCTCTGGTAGGAGGAAAATCTCTAAATTCCAATCAACTTTTCCGCTAGGATAAAAGTTGTTTGCGTATCTATGAAGGTTACAAAAGCATTAAAGACAACGAACCAGCGATGGTGAGGGACTAAAAGATGGAAGAACCTTTATCTGTGCTTTGTAAACTACGCGAAGGCCTTCGACAAAGTACGATACAAGGATCTGATAGAGATGGTCGACAAAAGGAGTTTAGGATAAACAAGAATTTATATTGGCAGCAAAACAATTGTGTACTGATAGGAAGTGAACTCAGCAAGTATGCAAAAATAAAAATGGGGCGTAAGATAAGGATGTGTTTTCTCACAGTAACTGTACAGCAAAGCAATTGTGAGAGAAATAAAAGCCTTGCCAGGATTCGTGATTGGCGGTCACAATCTTAACACGATTAGATACACAGATGACACGGTGCTGATAGCAGACACGGAAAGGAAACTGCAGGACCTTTTTCAAAATATAGTAAGAAAAAGCGAGAAGAAAGGGAAGAACATAAACTTAAAGAAAACTGAATGTATGGTCATCAGCAATAAGAGGAGCCCAATATGCCAACTACAAGTCGGAGAAACTAAAAAAAAATAAGTAAAAAGTTTCAAATACCTGGGTAGTATTTTGACAGAGGACGGAAAATGAGACATAGAAATCCAGAGACGCATTTTCATGGCCAAAGACGCATTTCAGAAGCTAATCAGACTACAGAATGACAGGAAAATCTCAGTAGAAACAAATTAGAAATGAGTGCTGGATTGCTATATGATATCTGTCTTTCTGTATGGCAGTGAGTGCTGGATGAAATCATCAAGGATGAAGGTGAGGTTTGATGAAGCAGAAATGTGGTTTTACAGAAGGATGCAGATGATTCCATGTATGGAGCACGTGTGCAAAGATGAGTAGTTGGAAATGATGCAAACGAGAAGAAAACTCATACTAAATACCAAGAATTGACAAATGAAGTTCCTTGGACACGTAATAAGAAAGGAGGGTCTAAAGAACTTAATACTCACTGGTTGGATAAAGGGAAGGAGAAACAGAGAAAAGAAACATTCTTTTTGGGTTTTGTAAATGGATGGCGGAGTGGCGCTTAGAGATACCAAGAGATAGAGCCACGTAGAAGTCCATGATTGCCTACGTCCTAAAAGGTCACAGCACATGAAAAAGTAAAAGTTATTTCCTGGGGCTTTTTTAAATCACAACATTTCTTTTTTATTGGCATATCAATTGTAGTTTCGTTTATTTAATAAAAAAATGATGGAAAACCGAACAAATAAGAAAAGTAAATAAATGAAATCGGCTAGACAAAATACCCCAAACACAATTAAAAACATATAATTTAATTCTTTTTTAATTTGTCATCGTCTGCTCTCATTCGTGCGCCTGTGTAATCGCATTAGTGTAAGCAACACTTTAGTCCGACAAATTCTTACAGGACCTGATTTGTCATTTTATTTATTTATTACATTAAAGTTCATCTTGTCAAAGGCCCGGGTGCCACTCGAGGTAGGAAGTTACTCTAAGCGGTAGTTTATATGGAAAAGAGAGGAAGATAATGGTTAACTCCAGGTTTGAATAGGTTAAGATTGTACGATCGGGGAAATGCTCATTTTGGAGTTTGTTTCGTGGAAGGAAGCTGTTCGTGTGGAACATTTTTCGCCGATGGAATACAAAGGGAATGCAGATGGTTTGCTAGAATATAACTTTGAAAGTTAGACGAAGGTGGAACCAAGGAATGTAGTTCGTCTTAGCAATTTCCATGGACGTAGCGTTAGAGCAGAGAGAGTCTAGCCACATCCAGCCTGTGAGAGAGAGAGACAAGATAGTGGAATATAATTCGTCACATAATAGAAATCGGAGACGCTTTTGAACTGTATCAAGACTGGAAAGTAAGGCTTGGGCAGTTCTTGCCCAACTATAAAAACAGTACACAGTTTTCGGTCTGATCTAGACGTTTTAACGGTAGAGGATAGCATGAGGTGGCAGGTATGTTTTGGATCAGAGCTGATAATTTTACATGCATTTTTAGTGATGTATTGTACATAAATATTCCACTTGTGAAGACATTCATTGAACGTGACTGGCGGTGGTTCGAGAACTGATTAGGGGTGATGGACTGGATCTATTTTTTGGGGGTGGGTATTGAATGTAACCAGATAATTTTCCCTCACAGGGATGTCAGTAGCAAATCGGCAGAGAGGTCAACCGGCAATCTCTTATCGTATCATCAGCATATATATTTACAATTGATCTGAGTATGTCATTAGATGCTACATAGGACTGGTCGTAAATAATTACCTCCATAGATCTGTTATGAAGCTTATAAAAACGTTTTCTGACTTTATTATATATATATATATATATATATATATGTGTGTGTGTGTGTGTGTGTGTGTGTGTGTGTGTGTGTGTGTGTGTGTATAATTAATGAAGATTACATTTTGATTCGGTCAGTCATTTAAGTGGCAAAGGTTGTAAGCGTTTGAGTGATCATGTCTCGATCCAAGACTGACTTAATCGAAGATTTTTCCGCAGCATGTTGCCATTTTTTCTGTGCTAGTCTGGTGGCCAACCAAGGCTTTAGAACCCAATCTGTTCTGCTATTCAACCTATATCTGTAGGGATAAGAGATGTATTAATAACTTTCAAAAGTGTATATGTGCGTAAGAGAATGCAACAAATTCAACTAGAATTCGAAATCTGCTCTCCGATATTACGAGCATATATCCGTTGCACAACAAAGCACATCCTTATTAGGGATAACTAACACATCTCTTAATAAATCCCGGGCCTAAAGAATAGAACAACAAAGTTTCGGTATAATTCGACTTTATTCATCAACATAGTCTCCGTCTAGGATGATACATTGATTCCAACGCTTCTCCAACAGTTCGATGCTTTTTTGGAGAACGATTTTTCTTTGGCCTCAAATTACGCCTCAGTTTCCGATATCACTTCTTCATTCAAGCCAAATATTTTTCCCAGGAGCATTCTTTTGCGGCCTTCAAACTGCTTGTAGTCGCTGTGGGGGAATGATCTAGAGAATAGAGTGGATGCGAAAGCAATTCATAGTGCAATTCATATAGTTCTGCCATCGTTGCGATGATCTTGTGATACGGTGCGTTGTCTTGGTGGGGATCACTTTTTTCTTCTTCATTTGTGGCCATTTTGACGATTTCTTCCTTCAGACGCACAAATAATGCTATATAACATTTGCTATAGTTGGTTCTTCCTTTCTCAAGTTTATCAATAGACAAATTATCTTGCGCATTCGAAAATACAGAGGCCAAAAATCTTTGCCTACTGATGTTTGAGTCTTTGGTTGCTTTGGACGCCATCATCTGCTGCTGTCCACTCTGGCAATTTGACTCCGGAGTGAATTGGTGGATCCATGGTTCATCCATTGTCACATATTTACTCAAAACCATTTTCTTGTTGCGGCAGCCACCTTGAACACAGCTTTCTCATTGACAAATGTTCATGCAAAATGGAGTATACACTGCCTTCGAATATGTTTAAATCCTCTGCTATATTAAGCAATTTCAATTTACGATAAGCCAAAACGAGTTTGTGGATTTCTTTTTTGTGTGTGTGTGTGTGTGTGTGTGTTTTCCGGGACAGATGGTGATTTTAGAAGATCTGAGCATTCAACATCATTTGTGTCTGTACAACCGCATTTAAAGTCAGAATACCACAACTTAAGCGTTGTGTCTGACGGAGCAGATTCGAATAACACTTATCAAGCCATTGCTTTGCTGAAACAGTATTTATTCCCATCAGAAATGCTTTATCAACACACGAATTTAAGATTTTTTGATTGTTTTGAAAATTTGCAAGAGTAGCTTCACTTAAACAACTGTAATTTGTAAACTAATAATCCGATTTGGCCAAATTTTTGTCAAGTGCCATTTAAAGGTTATTACTTCCTAAAATTCATAAAGACATTTTTTTATTAGTGGCGCTACCTACATTTGAGATCCAGGAATTATAGAGTGATTCAGTCACATTAGCTTTATCTACAGTAAAACGTGAGGTCTCGTGTTCTTAATACCAAACGACGATGTCATAAATTTTCACAAGAATTCTATCTTCGATAATGATACAATTATGTAATTTAGAATATGTATATTGAAATTAAAAAAGGTTCTGTAAGAACTAACTAGTTTCTGGTTTCGAAGATAAAAGTTTCTTTTGGTTTTAAGAAAAAAACAACAACTACGCGAAAAATAAAACAAAACAATTAGCAAATACAAGTATACGCTGTTAAATATTAAAGGGTACTGAAATAATTATTATTTCAGCCTCTTTAAAAATGTGACATTATTCTTCGGGCAGTGGTACTTAACTGGATGTCAAGGGGTAATTTATTAATTAACTGAATCGAAATGAGAAATTAAAACTTTTCTAGTGCGCTTGGTTTTATTGAAGGTGGAATCCATTTCCTGGTAAGCGTTCGACTTCTAATGACATCGGGGTGAAGGTTTGTAGCATACAATGTGTACATTTGTCCAAATAAAATTGCTCCTTGCTACTAACAGTCACTTCTTTGTAGCCTGATAACACTAACATTTTTTACTCAAACGACTATTAACATAAATAATATTGAATGAAACTGCTACAAAAAATCCTTCGGGAAAAATATAAGAATATCAATATATTTTTTCTTTTATGTGTCGTGTCCCTTCAGGACGGATGTGATTATGGCCCTTCACGTCCCCCTATTCTTTCTAGGTTTTAACAATTTTTCTCTTGATATCTATCCGAAACCCTACTCTGCCACTTGCTCAAGACCATATTTTTTTAAATCATCATTATATTTCACTCCTACTGATGTAGGAGTGAAAAGATTGGAAAAGAGAAAGCCGGAGACCACATCCTAAACAGGAAACAAAGGATGAGCCACTACACCTGTTCAATAGACGTGGGTGGAGTGTGAAACGGGCGATAGTTTAGTGTATCTACTCCAATTGAAAAGAAATGTGAGAAGATTGGAAAGAAAACCAGAAACCGCATCCTAAACATTTATTGCTAGACGATAAAATTCTTATTGTTTTCATGCTGAGAAATTGTTGAATTAAGTTTCTGCGTGTTCTTTGCAACGGTATACATTCATACTTCAAAATATAATTTGCCAAGTTTCTTTAAAAAGTCGGTGTCAGTGGAAGAGAGATCAAGAGAATATGGTGGATGTGGCAAAGTGTTGTACTCCAAGTCGATGATCTTCTGTGATGTCATCCTAGCAACATGTGGCTGTGCATTGTCTAGAAGTCGAATTGAACCGGGTCGATTAACCAGTGCTGGCCGCATTATGCTTAACTGAACGTGCATTCTACCCGGGAGCAAAATTTGTCAATGATGCTCTGGTTAGATTACAGAAAGCTGTAATAAATAACAGATAGTCACGATAATCTTCTCTTGGTACAATTTCGATTTTGGAAAATGTTTGGGTGATTTGTCAATGTCAAGTCAATGGGTAATTCGTCAGGATCATGTGTCTGAGCTGATCATTTACGATTACCATAAAGGATCCATTTCTTATGAGAAGTTACTATTTATTCAAGAAATTTATACGTAGAACACTTTGACTGAGTTTATGTAAACCCCATTAATCGTTTTCTACACCTTGCCAGTATTCATGATATGATTCAATATTATTGAAATGCTGAGACCCATTATCTGAGCTATTTCTCTGACAAATTGATCTGGGTTTTGTTCGATTAGTATTTTCAAATGGTGGTTATCAATTGCAGGTCGACATCCTTTGCTACCTTTAACATTTAGACTTGTATCTCGAACAAGAACTGCAGAAATCTCCGTCGTATTCTCCGATCACAAGTGAATCAATTGCCCCAAGATTTTTGAACTTGTCAGTAGTTTGAGAATCAAAATTAGCAAGTTTGAACGTATATGACAATAAACTACATCTACGGAGGTTTGAGGAGAAAAAAACAACCACTTAATTGTGATTTTTACCAGGTCACCTCTGACTCGGGGTGATAGCACACTTTAGGGCTCTCAACTGTGAGCAAATAATTAAGTTTCTTTTCTTACAGTTAATGTGAGAAATATCTATGATCGACTTTGTTCTGAAGAAGAAGAGGAAGAAGAAATTTTGTTCAAATATTATAATCCTATCAATTATAACAATATATATATATAGTGTATTGAGGCAGCAAATAATTTTCTAAACATATACTGTTAAATATAAGAGACAATGAATGTCTATTATGCTTAATCATGTGCCTTTCTAAACGTCGTATTTTGGCTTTAATTTCAGTTGAAAAAAATACAAAAATTCTCGAACACTTGATAATTTTTTTATCAATTTGGTTCTAAGCTTTCGGCCCACATGAGTCATCTTCAGAGTGCTTATATATATAGAGCATAAATATATAGAAATAATAATAATAATAATAATAATAATAATAATATTAAGAAGAAGAAGAAGAAGAAGAAGAAGAAGAAGAAGAAGAAGAAGAAGAAGAAGAAGAAAGAGAAAACTTGTCTATTAATTGATATGGCTTGTCCAGCGAATTGTAACATAGAAATCAAGGAATTTGAAAAACTGTCAAAATATAAAGACCTGGAAATTGAAATAGAAAAAATGTGGAAATTGAAAACAAGAGTTGTGCCAGTGATAGTAGGTGCACTGAGAATGATAAAAAAATGGAACAAAACAACACATTGAAAGAATCCCTGGAAACCCCAACTTAAGAGATATACAAAAAATTGTCTTATTAAGTACAGCCCACACACTAAGGAAAACTTTATCTATGTAATGCTAGGGATGATAGGGAAGATAGAAAAACATGAAATGGAGTCATAACAACACGCCACGACCTGCCTTAGGTCTCTCCGCAGACTTGGTTGGTAGTGAGACCAAAGCAGAAATCGAAATATGATGAAAAATGACATAATGATAATAATAATAATAATAATACAATTAAAAATGATAGTAATTAAAAAAAATACCGGTTGAATAAGCTACAAATTCAGAAAAAATATAAATATATAAAGATACAAATGAGATAATTTCAGATATATTCAAGAGTACAGGACTTTTTAACTCTGTGTACATCAGCAGAAGAATAACGAGAATCATTTTACGCGTTTGCGCACAGTTGATGATGAATATTTCAAGTGTTCTTCCAACTGCTCGACGAGACATTTCTTTTTTTTTTTCCAAATCCACTTTGAATTATTTTCCGTTACCTCTGTGAGTCGTTTTAAAGTTTTGATTCTTTTGCGCCCTTTGATTCCAATTTGGCAGAGAAACTGGTACATGGTACGCGTAAATAGATCCTCTTGCTTCAACCTCCACATCTTTACTGATCACGCTATTAACTTCTTTATCTTATAGCGGGTTGCTTATCTATTCGTTTCTGTTAGTAGTGGAGAATCTGTTCTAGTGAAGGGTAGTTGTATACTATTGCAGGTTAACGGAATTTGGCCTTGTTGTAGAAAACCCACTATAAGTCATAAAGAAAGGTTATAAACTAAGAAAAGCAAATTGAGTTGAAAAATAACATTTTATATATAACACATATCAACTAATGTTTTTACAATTGAAGTAATACATGAAGTATAGATCCAACGGAGGTTAAAAGGTTCATGGCAATAAAATGCTGAAAGCGAATTAATGCTTAGTAATTTGTGAACGTGTAAGTAAGGAATGTCTTCGATGTATTCGCTCCTTAGGTCAGAAAGTAGTTTTTGAGGCAGGGAAGAAGGAACGAGGTAATGAAGGCGAGCGTAGTAAGCCGTTTGACTTGGGTCAAGGCAGATACTAATTACTCTCTTCTCCTCGAGTCGGTCTGCCTGTCTATGCTTTCTGTATCCGCTTTTTATATCTTCTTTTTGGATCACAGCAGCTCATTTGGGATTTCACACTTGTATTTGGCTTCCCATTGGCTGATAAATAAAATTCGCGTAGGCTCGCAAACTGGAAATTTAATATTTAATTAATTTTAGTTTTCAACCGGAACATCTGCTCGGAGCCGGAAGCGCAGCGACGATTTTTGGTTATCTGCTTTTTGGTCGTGAAAGCGCAAACATCCGGTTCATCGCTTTTTCTCGGTATCTCCAAAATCTTACTCTATTTTAAGAATTTCATACTTGCTGGATTTGAAATTGTGGCTTTGTTTTATCCGGCTTTCATATAGTATTGATAATTCTACACTTATGACGTTAGATCACTTTCTTGACAAAAGAGCAATAATTAGACGTAGTTCCTTTCTAAATATTATTTTGGGGTAACCATTTTACTGTGAAACTAATACAATGTAAACACAATTTCTACCC
This sequence comes from Ascarosepion bandense, assembly GCA_037127315.1. Taxonomy (NCBI): domain Eukaryota; kingdom Metazoa; phylum Mollusca; class Cephalopoda; order Sepiida; family Sepiidae; genus Ascarosepion; species Ascarosepion bandense. The sequence goes on from JBBBDQ010000734.1 coordinate 4,025,640, forward strand.
ATCAGCTTCTTTTCTCGCACTTCCTATCCGTGGAACTCCCTTCCATTTACTTGCTTCCCCGGCAGCTACAAGAATTTAAATATAAAGTCAATATCTTCTATCCCATTGACTGCATCCTCTCTCATATGCTCCCTTCTCAGTTCACTCCACTCTCATCAGATCAATATTCACATCCTTCTTTTATCCACTTCGTGACACCTCCTATAACCTGTCCCTCTTTCTCATCACTTTCCTCCTATGTAACCCCATGTGCATCAGTGGCAGTAAACTGCCTTTCTTGGGGTGATATGATTATAAAATAAACCATTACACCAGCCAGTAAGATCCGCAGATAATTCCCAATTACCACCTGATCAAAGTAGATTTTGTCCGTGTATAAGTCGATATATAGTTCTCCTAGAACCGGAGTATATTTTGCATCTCTGCGAAAAATTGTGGATTGAATTATTTGTTTAAGACATCATACAGTTTCATACAATTCTAACAACTCATCTAATACATTGTTGTGTAGGTAAGTGTATCTTCCGTTTATAAGGACTGCTCTACAGAAACCGAGAACATGCTCCAAAGTTTGTGGTTTCTCTTTACTCAAGGGACAGGTTGGATTACTTTCTTTCTTACATTTAACAAGGTTACTCTTAGACGAAATGCATTAACGTATTAATGTATTTAATGTAGTAATGTATTTAATTTAGTAGTTGTCAACAATATTCTTATTACTAGAGTTAGTACATAAAAGAAATTCGATTGATTAATGCAAGTTATTAAAGATACTGGGAAATTGATTTGCGTCTTTGTCCATGTATTTGTTATGGTTTTAGACGGTATATATATATATAAATATTTCACCGTCATTTTTGACGGCACGGGCCACTAGTCATAGAAAATAACGCAATTATTCTAAAATCGGAAGTTATTTTCCGAACAAACTTCTACCAATCGTAAAAGTATATCGGAAATATACTTCAGAATTAAATATGCGCGATATGGAAACAGGTTTTGATAAAATCATTTCATAAAATTGCAACTGGGTCCCAAATAGAATTCTGTCCGCTCAGTTGGTCTTCGATTAAAAATGTCCCAAGGTATGTAGATGTGAATCACGTGTCGATCCATGACTGTCGACACTCAGCCAAAAAGTCTCTCATTGCTCCCGCTCATAAACAGATAAAAGTCAGTGTAGCTAGACGGCAGCTCAAAGCAAATCTCCGATACTGAAACAGACTGCAGTTTATCTTTATTCAATAAAGTTTCTACATATTAACACGTTCTTTTTTTACTTCTTCTACGTATTTTTCTTCTTATTACTATTGCGATAATAGTTTAAAAAATCATTGATGTTATTATTATTATTAAAAATAATTCCAGATATTTCTTTTTGTCATTATTGCTAACATTATTACTATTATAACTACAAATAATTAAAAAAAAAATTATCATTATTATTATGTTGTCATTTTTCATCATATTTTCATTTCTGCTATGGTGGCACTAACTACCAAGTTTTCGGGAAGACCTAAGGCAGGTCGTGGTGTGTTGTTATGGCTCCATTTCATGTTTTTTCTATCTCCTCTAACATCCCTAGCGTTACATAGACAAAGTTCTTCTTAGTATGTGGGCTGTACTTAACAAGACAATTTTTTGTATATCTCTTAAGCTGGGGTTTCCAGGGATTCTTTCAATGTGTTGTTTTGTTCCATTTTTTATCATTCCAAGTGCACCTGTTATCACTGGCATTATACTTGTTTTCAATTTCAATTTCCGCATTTTTTTCTATTTCAATTTCCAGTTCTTTATATTTTGACTGCTTTTCAAATTCCTTGGTTGCTATGTTACAATCCACTGGACAAGCCATAACAATAATTAGGCAAGTTTTTTTCTTTCTGATATTTACCAACAATGTCCGGCCTATTTGCTTCACTTTTTCTGTCTGTTTAGATGGCGTAATCTCATAGAATGGTGACATCTTCTATTTCTGTAACCGGAGCTGGGCGGTGGACATACCAGTGTTTGTTTACAGATTTTTCATAGAGTTTGCACATTGTCCAATGTAAATATTGCCCCACTCTATCGTGTCGATTTTTATATTCATTTGGGGCAAGTACAGATCATCCTAAGATTAAATGGTTTGCATTTATTGTCATGTTTTGGATATTGGCCATGCAGAGAGGTTTGTCTTGCCTGCGTTGTTTCATCTGTTCAAGACCTTTATACTTGGCTTTCTTTTTCATATTTCTATTATTATTATTATTATTATTATTATTATTATTATTATTATGAAAGAGTTCTGTAATTTGCCTGAAGCATTGTGTATATAAGGTGCATGGGTACGTATTCGAAGGCTATCACAATGCGCTTAGTAAAATGAAGGAAGGTAAATAAAGTGTTGGGTATTTCCTATTTATTATTCATTAAAATTTCCAGATCATAATCTCATCTTCAGAATGATAGTGGCGTTTGATTTCAAGTCCGCTTCCTGAAACACACACACACACACACACACACACACACACACACACACACACACACATACATATACACATATTTACACACACACTCCAGCGTATTATACACATAAACACACACACGCACATATATATCTATATGCCCACACACATGATACCAGGTAAAGGTATGTAGGTATATGTATATATAAAATAAACACAGAAGAGAAAAAATACAATAAGTATACGCACATAAACACACACACGACACACTCACACACACACATACGACAACACACGAGAACACACGGGAACGAATACCAGAGGGGAATAATGTAGCAATAAACACGCCTCAAATTAAAGCAGATAGAAAAAACATTAAATCGCAAAACGGCGCCTACTACCATTCTGACAGAGATGCGAAAATGCCAAACCGCACCACCCGCCAACATATTAAACCATGAATTAAAGCAGACAGATATATCATCAAATCGTAAAACGTCACCAACTGTAACTTTAACAAATATGCGAAAGAGTCAAACCATACTATCGACTATATATACCATAAACACACACACACAATTACATGCACTAACACACTTCCTTTTTATTACAAATAATTCCAAACGAATTCTTAATCATTACTATTATTAACATTAATATTGTTATTGCTACATATAATTCAAAATAAATTATTGATATTAATATTATTATTGTTGTTATTATTATGTCATTTTCATCATAATTTGCTTTCTGCTATGGTCACACTACCTAGCAAGGTTATGGAAATACCTAAGGCGGGGTCAAGGTGTATTATAGTTACATTCATATTTTCCATAACATCAGTAGCATTACATAGACAAAGTTCTTCTTAGTGTGTGGGAAGTACCTATCAAAACATTTTTTGTATATCTCTTAAGTTGGGTTTTCCAGTGATTCTTTCAATGTGTTATTTCGTTTCATGTTTTATCATTCCAAGTGCACCTACTATCACTGGTTATACTCTGGTTTTAAATTTCATCATTTGTTCTATTTCAATTACCAGGACTTTACATTTAGTAGGCAATATTTTTCTTTTTAATTTTTGCGAGTAATGTCCTTCCTATTTAGTTCAATTTTCCTGTGTGTGGATGGTGTAGTTCCATAGAATAGTGACATCTATTTCTGTAACCGGTGCTGGGTAATGTTCATACCAGTGTTTTTTGACATATTTTCCATAGCGTTTGCACATTGTCCAATGCAAATATTGCCCCACTCTATCGTAACGATTTTTATATTCATTTGGGGCAAGTACAGAATATTTTGAGATCAGATAGTCTATTGTTTTTTGGTATTTATCACAGAACCTGCATTTTGGATTCACATTATTATGTGTAATATTATCCTGAAAGTTCCTAGTGAAAAGACTTTCTTTTTGTGCTGCAAGAATAAAGCCTTCTGTCTCAGATTTTAATCCAAATGCACGTCACCATCGATGAGTATTAACTTTATCAACATTGGGTTTATTAGCACGTTTTGGATATTGGCCATGCACAGGTTTGCCTAGCCAGAATTGTTACATCTGTTCAAGAGCTTTATCCTTGGCTTTCATTTTCATATTTTTTGATGTAATAGTTGGTTCTTGGCTTCTGTTTTGCTTTTCTACAGAATCTACTAAATGTAAAACTTGTTTGTATTTATTGCCTTCTTTTATTATTGAATATTTTTTCTTTGTTTCTTCATGTTGCTTGACTAATTGTATCATCCAGTCCTGTGTTGTTTCTATGTCTGTTAGTAAGCCAATAGTTGTTGTCTTGTATGACAATTCTAGCTGAATAAGACTTCTTCCAACTTCTTTACGGGGTATGTATAGACGGTCTACATCAGCGTTTGCATGATGCATCTTGCGATTTGAAAGAAGCTTTCTTGTTTTAGAATCCATTCGTCTGATATCGTTTAGAGCCCAGTTCAAAATGTTGAAACTATATTGAACCACTTGGATGGCAAGACTATTAATGGATATAATTCTGTTTTGAGAATTCACTTCAGTTTTTAATATCAGTTGTAGCCTTCTATATTACTCTTTACGCACTATTTCTTTCATTTTTTATGGTGAGATTTTCAATCTCATTTACATCTAGGTATTTATATGATTCTGCTGACTGTAAATCATTTATTGTTACAGCAGGCTCTAAGCTAACTGAGGATGTTTGTTGTAGCAATCCTCGCAAAACTGTAGCTTTAGCACATTTAATCAAACTGAATTTCATTTCAATGATTTCACTGAAGCATTTTACAGTTTACAGAAGACATTCCAGCTCATTATCATTCTAATCATGCAACTTTAAGTCATCCATGTAAAATAGATGGCTCATTTTCTCTTGAGCTATTTTATAACCACATTCTGTCTTGTTAAGTTGACTGCTTAATGCAATTAATGATATGCAAAAATAGTGAGGGAGACAAAACTTCAGCTTGAAACTCTTTTGATGTTTATTTCACCAGATTTATAGGTTCCATTTATATGACTGTGGTAAAGGGTTGTTTTCTATATCGACATACATTGTTTGATGAAATTGATGATGACGGGTGACACCTTGTACATATTTAAATTCTTTATGATCCAGAAATGTGGTACACTATCGAATGCCTTAAGATAATCTATCCAGGCAATACTAAGATCTTTCTTTGCATTTAAGCAGTTTTCCAAAATCATCCTGTTAATAAGTAAATGATCTTTACATCTGTAACAGTCACGTTTGCACCCTTTTTGTTCAAGCGGTAGTATGTCATTTCTTTCCAAGAAGAAATGTGTCTGTTTTGTTAAAAAGATATTAATAATTTGTATGTTATCGGAAGGCATGTAATTGGCCTGTAGTTTATCGGGTTATTTCTGTCACTATTTTTGGATAGAAGAAAGTTAATTCCTTTGGTCATCCATGGATGAATTTTAGTGGGATCATTTGCCATTTCGTGAAGTTATTTTGTCTAGTTTTTTTTATATGCTGTATTCAAATAATATATCCAAAGTTTTACAAACAGGGTTCCGAAGCCTGTAGGGGATCATTTGTGACCTCATAACGCAGTAGCCATTCACTCCTAGGCACGATTAATACCTTCAGTTGTGGGTTGTTGTTTGGAGTTCTCCTTCTCCTAAATGGATTGCCAAGCAACAGTTGACAGAGACGCGATTGAAATTCAAAGAGAAAGACGCTGGTTAAAAAGAAAAAAAACTTGGACGTAATAGCCAATCAACAAAACGAAACTTCACTACACTAGAGTATTTTGTTAAAAATCAAATTGTTGCTACCATTGCTAGTCCTTCTTACAAAAATAATTGTTAAGAAAAAAAAATAATGGAAAAGAAAAAGTTGACATACGTTTAAGTTTATTACTGCAGTGAAATTCAAAAATAAAGATTTCTTCGTCCTCTCTAATTTTAGTTATTTTTCATTAAAATCGTCGAAAATAACGTTATTAAAAATAATTAAATAAATAAAATGAATAAATAAAAAATAAATATAAATACGATTTCTTTCTAACAAAGAATATCATAGAAATTGTATCAAATTGTTTTTCATCATTTTTGCGTTGTTTTGTTTTGTTTTTCGTTTTTAATGAAAAATTATGATAGTGTTTTTTAAATTATTTCGAAATATCGACAACGAAGGAAAATATGAATAATAAGAAAACTCGTTGATGAATTATTTAAAGAAGGAACAGATAAATTAAATAATATACTAAGAAAAATTCATGTTTACGTTAAAATTGTAAACCAAAATTTCATTAGAAAAAAAATTAAGTTTTCAAGAGCTTCAGAAAAACACGTCATTCTCGTTGTAATTCCAATCGCGTATTTTTTTTTGATAAGCTCTAGAGAAAAAAATAAGCAATAAATGCAAAATGAATAATTATTATTATTTCTGATACTTCTAAATAAATAGTTTTAATAATAATAATAATAATAATAATAATAATAATAATTATTATTATTATTATTAGTATTATTGCTTATGAGGTTAAATGCATTAGTATCATTTTTATTATTATTATTGTTAATACAAAATGAATTGTCTTAAGAATTTACCGGCAAAATTTTATTATGTTCATAGGCCCTAGTAAAATCAAATTATTAACCAGTTGGGAATTAGGGAAGTAAGAATGACAGCGGAAATGACGTACCAATAATAGTAAATACAAACGGATCATCATAGAAACATATGTTCACTATATGATGAGGTCAAATCAGTTACTATCATCTAACTTCTTGAATCACGTTTGTCTTTGATCATTTGCTCAGTTCCTCCTGTATCCAGTTTTTTTCACTCACTGTAACAACCTTTGCGTACAATCTGTTGCTTACGGTAAAATGATTAAAAATGGAAAAAAAATAACTTGGGGTAAACATATTACAAGAAAAGAGGTCGTCCGAGGCCGCCGCAACATCTGTAGATGAAAACAAACACTCACGGATATTTAACAGGTGCACGTGTTTCTTTTCAAAAAAAGAAAAAGAAGCAAAAAGGGCAAAGTAAAAAAAGTCAAATGTCTTTAAAAAAAATAAAAAATAGGCTCGCTCATAAACGAACGAAGATATTTATACAAGGAATTTCAACAAATTCACTCGCACGGAGAGAGACATGCACAGAGAAATATATATATATAGCGTGCGATCGGAAAATTAACTCTAATTTTATTTTTCATTTCACCATATGTAAAGGGTATTAATGTGATAAAATAAAGTTATAATTTATAACATATTTATGGTCTAAAGTTTTGTATATAAATATAAAAGTGGATAATGATGACAACACACAGAGGCGACTAATTGTTTCATACTTAAATGCAACCGTAAGCAACCATAAATTCAACTATATATATATATATATATATATATATATATATATATATATATATATATATATAATCATATAATTATGAATTAAATGTATATTGCAATACTGCAATATCTAGGTTTCGAGATAGAATCACATCATCAAGCAATGTTGGATGTTGGTTGTGAAAAATGATGTAAATTTCACCTCCTCCGCTTTCTTCATGGGAGTTAGATTTAAAATTTAATGTCAAAGATCACAGACGAAGTTATGTCCTTATTCCTCGCTAGAGTTTCTGTCTTAAGTAGGAAATCGGCTGTGGGTACCCGAGGCGCAGCAGTTGTCAAGCTTTTAGAGAATTTGAGACCAAAACATTCAACCTTGTCTGCTGTAAACTTGACGACTTCAAATTGTTGAATAGAGGAAGGATTGAGACTTTTCTGATGTTCAGTACACTCTTGCAGATACCAGTAATTTTTAGAACCCATTTTGAGAGAATCCATAGATTGCTTCATTCTATCCACAAACAATAACTTTACATCATTTAAGACATGCTTGGGTTCATTGCGAGTAGAAAAAAGAGGCGTCTATTGTAAGCAGAGGTGTCACTCCTGTACAACCTCAAGAAGTGATTCTTGTTGGCAATAGCGTTTGAGCATGCAGGTGAGAAGCAAGGAGATGAACGATATTTAGCTTGGAAATCCCTTGCTGGAATGAACGCATCGATTCCATCTTTCACCCAGGAGAAGACATCAGATGCTCATTTTGCAACAGGGGTACTAAAAGCTTCATTCCAAGAGATGTCATGCAGTTTAAAGGATATTATCAAACCGCAATCCTTAAAAAACTTCAAAGAAAAATATTTTCCATCCTTGCGTCTGTTCATCTCACTCGTTCTTCTTCACTCTCTCTCTCTCTCTCTATATATATATATACATACATATATATATAAAAAGAGTAATGACATTCTCAAGTATATATATATATATATATATATATATATATATATATATATGAGTATGTCATTACACTTTTTAGCATGTGTCATTGCTTTCTTTTTAAAATGTTTCTTATAATTTATTTCACATTTCTCGAATTCATTTTATAAAATTAGTTTTACTAGATTTAAATATCTTCTTCATTTCGAATGTTTATTTCCGTTCATGAAGCATCTATATTTTCTCTCCCTATATCAAGGTTAAATAGCATATTAAATCGGGATATGTAGCTGTGTTTGGCACTTAGTTTAAGAGTACTAAAACTATGATTTAAAAGTGCCGATTTCAATTGAAAGACCTTTAGTTATAGTTTGTTTTTTCGGTGACATCAGCTTAAGCAAAGCAGTGAATATATTAAGATACAATGGCTTACTACCTGTTGAACACTTAGAAATCACAAACTTACAACAGAGCAAGAAATATAGAAAATTAATGGGGAAAACAGTAGGTAGTGGTAGACAGTGCATTTAAATTGTTGACGTTTGTTTGAATGGAGACGATGGAGCAAGAAGAGAGTTCAATGAACAAATATGTATGACAATTCACAGATTAAAAAAGACGATTCTGTAAAGCATTATGAACATCGCCCTGAACAAAGATAGAATTAAGAGAAAAACGGACTAATACGAATATTTAACTAAAAAAAAATGAAATAATCAGTCAGTCAGTCAGTTAAGTGCCATACGTGATACACGCTTGGGCGATCATTTATCGAAAGAGACATGACTGACTGGGCAGAAGATTATCACGCAGTAGGTTGCCATTGCTTTCTGCGGTAGTCTCGCTGCCGACCATGCCTATAGAACTCAATCTCTCCTGTTATTTAACCCATAATTGGGGGGAAGATACGGATTAATAATTTTCCCAAAGGTATTTGCTCGTGAGTGAATGCAATGAATTCAACTGGAATTCGAACTCGTCTCTCCGATTTCACGTTCCGAGTCGATATTCACTGCGCCACAAGGCACAGCTGATATGTAGCGAACGTAGAAAACAGTGAAACATTAAAATATATATGAAGAGCATTTGATGTATTGTTTTTTTTTTATTTTCATCATTTAATTCCTAGCAAGGCGATAAAATCACTAATACGCAAAGACTTATTAATCATGAAAGAACTAGGAAAATATTTATTGAGGAGAGTGAAAAATAAAAATGTAGATGTCAAGGAAACAGAAGATGACAATTGTTGCTGCATTTGATTTTTCGAATGTCATATTTGACTAGACGAAAACTGGTGAAAAAATGGGAAAGAAGAATTTCATTGTACGTTTTGTACATTGAACAAGAATATATGACAATTTACAGATTATAAAAAATGAATCTGTAAAGCGTTTGAACATCTTCGTCTTGAATGAAGATAGAATTAACAGAAAGGTGGACTTATACAAATATTTAACTAAAAAATAAAGAAGAAAAGAATTTCATTTTAAAAAACGTATGATTAATTTGTGCGTTGTGGCGCAGTAGATATCCGCTCGGAACGAGAAATCAGGGAACCGAGTTCGAATTCTAGTTGAATTCATTGCATTCACTTACGTGCAAATACCCTTGGGAAAGTATGTATTAATCCATCTCTTCCCTCCAGTATATAGGTTAAATAATAGGCCAGATTGAGTTCTATAGCCTTGGCTGTCAACCAGTCTACCGCAGAAAGCACTGGCAACTTACTGCGGGATAATCTTCTGCCCAGTCACTTATGTCTTTTTCTAGACATGATCGCCCAAACGTGTTTCACGTATGGTACTTAACTGACTGATTGACGATTAATTTTAAGAATTTCAAAAGAATGTGATGGGACCACACTCTCAATCTAGTCAGTCAATTAAATGTTATACGTGATACGCACGTAAGCGATCATGCCTCTTTCAATCCATGACTGACCAGGCAGAAGATTTTCCCGCAGCAGTTTGCCATTTATTTCTACGGTGTTGTAGTTGCCAAACAAGGCTATAAAACTCAATCTGTGCTAGACGTAGACGAGATGGATTAATACCTGAATCCAACTAGAATTCGAAATCGGCTCTTAGATAACCATCCCCCCACAACACACATCCACTGTATCGATCTAGAAATTCGTAAAATCGAGATACCAATTATGAATGATCAATAGCTGCTAGGAATATATTTATAATCAGGAAAGCTATGTTACGACGAAAGAAAAGTAATTGAATAAAAGACAGCAGATCAGTGCAATTTATATGGCAGATGAACTTTTGTAGTTAAGAAAGAATATCTTGTAAAACAGGAAAAGTTCCAGATAGATATGACAGTGATATTTGATGCCTTTTAAATGATTCTGAATAGAAAACTGTCCACGACTCAGTTAAACATCTTACCTCGCCGAAGGCCTAGTAATTCAATAATTCAATTCCAATCCTTCTCAGTGGTAACCGCTAAGTGAAAAAAATCACTTTCTGAAGTTATTTATTTTGTGAAACACTTTATGATTGCTTGTCCAATAACAATCGGTCTCCCCGCTACTGTGGTAATTGTCGACAAATACGAGCACTTTATTCCTATCGCTATAAGCTATTTTTTAATCATATCACCCGATGCAAAGCAGTAAATCCAATAAGATACAAGGGGTTAGTGAGTGTGAAAGAATAAGAAAAGGAAAGCAAAATTTATCAAGCAGCTAGAACAATAGAAAAACAATAAAGTTGACAGCAGTTAACGATTTTTATTGGATTTAAGTTTTTGGTGACCGAAATTGGCAGATAGTTTCACAAGTGTGATAGATTCAACTGTTAGCATAGACATTGCGGTTAAATCTAGCCATTCAGCTGTAAGCCAATTAGACCTTGCGGCTAGATCATGGCCCTTTTCAACTTCCAGTCACTGGAAACACTTAATAAACTTTGTATTTTACCTATTTCTTCCAAACCCTGTTCTAGATTGGAGTAGATAGGCTGAACAATCGCCCGGTTCACACTCCACCCACGTCTAATGAACAGGTGAACAAGCTCATCCCTTGTTCCCTGTTTAGGATGTGGTTTCAGGCTTTCTTTTTTCCAATCATTTTTACTCTATTCTTTTCTCTTTTTTTTTTTTTTCAATGGGAGTATATAATCTGAATTATTGCCCGGTTCACACTCCACCCACGTCTATTGAACAGGTGAAGAGGCTTATCCCTTTTTTCCTGTTTAGGATGTGGTTTCCGGCTTTCTATTTTCCAATCTTTGCACTCCTTTTTTCTTTTTTTTTCTTTTTTTTCAATGGGAATAGATAGACTAAACTGTCGCACGGTTAACACACCACCCACGTCTATTGAACAGGTGAAGAGGCTCATCCCTTGTTCCCTGTTTAGGATATGGTTTCTGGCTTTCTCTTTTCCAATCTTTTCCCTCTTACGTAGCCCCCTGCACATTAGTGGCTTTACCGCCTTGCTTGGGGTGATATGATAAAAAACAAAAACAAAAAAAACATTCAATTTATTCAAGTTAAGCAGAGTTTAGTCATGCTAAGCACACCTTTTCTTTGTCCTTTTTCCCATCAATATGACCTGTGAGTATAAGATTTTCTAAGCCTTCATTTCTCACTGAGTGCCTCAGAAATCCTCTTCCTGATGTCAAGCATATTATTTTTGTTCCTACTTTCACAAAAACCTCTCGTTGTACACATGTTCAGGCCATGGTATCCTCAGCATTTTTCTGTAAACTCACATATTTGTTGCTTCATAGCAAAGAGTTAATATGAAAAGTTATTATAAATTTGCATTGGATATCGGCTCAGAACGAGAAACCGAAGAGCCGATTTCAAATTCCGGTTAAATTCCTTGCATTCACTTACGCCCAAATACCCTTGGGAAAGGTATCAATCAGAATTTCCCCTCCAATTATGGATTAAATAACAGAACAAATTGGGTTCTATAGCCTTGGCTGGCAACTAGTCTACCGAAGAAAGTAATAGCAACCCAATGCGGGATAATCTTCTGCCCAGTCTGTCCTGTCTCTTTGGAGATATGATCGCCTAAGCGTGAATAACATATGGCCTTTGCCTGACTGACTGACTGACTGACTGACTGACTATGAATTTATTTTTAGAAAAGCTACATTACGTCGGTGAAAAAGTGACTGAACCCGAGATGACAGTTCAAGATTATAATATTGCTGATTTTTCCTTGAATTTCATCAAATGTTTCTAAATCCACAACGGTAAACGCATGAAATTTTAACGTCAGTTTAGTATTGCGCTTAAATACATAAAGTCTAGGTATCAAAACGAAAAGTTCATCCAAAAAATTAAAATAAAAGTATTTATAGAATTGCAGAGAGAAACAAACTTGCGTCGTTATGAAAGCGACAGAAGCCAAGTCGCCAGTTTACGATCAGTAATGTTGCTGATTTGTCATTCGGTTTTATCAAGAAGCTCAAGATAAATAGCAGGGACACTGGGCCATATGAAGCATCAATATTCAAAACACGAGCGAAAAAAAAGGTTTGATTTTCTAGGTACCGCTTACATGTGGCACAAGGCCGAAATTATCGTGTACCCAGAGAGAATCGAACTCTCTTCTCTGTTGTAACAGGTTCTAGAGAGACAAGCTTGCAAACCGTTACACCACGTCGAGGTGACCTCAACCGCAAATGAAAGGCTTATAAGCATGTGCGACAGATTCAGAAGAGAAAAATTGTCTTGCACGACACACTGATCCAACCTAGCAACGGATAAAATACAATCTTTCCACTTTCTGTCAGCCAAGAATGTCAGTCTGAGAATGCGCAACTAGTTACTCTCATGGAGATTAGTATCAGCTATATTGATGTAAGTCTACAGCTATATCATGTTGAATACACCGGTTCCCGTCCGATCACCGAAGTTAAGCAACATCGAGCCTGGTCAGTACTGAAATGGGTGACCATTTGGGAATACCAAGTGCTGTAAACGTAAGGACCAAGAATGGTCTACCGTTCCTCCAGGTTTGGGTGCAGGGCTAACAACCCTACCCCGTAAAGAACAGTTTGTTACAGCAACACAAGTTGCTGCCCTATGTACCATTGGGTGTGATGGATAAATGTTGATGTTAGGCAGGAAAGAGTCTTTACCTTTTGCTATTTTATTTCTTGATCAAAATACGAGTGGATTTCCCTTAAACCGTTCTGATAAATAAGCTTAAACTATCATGAGAATAAATCAAATCTTCTGTAGCATTATTCCTATTATTACTACGTTTTATGTTTGGCATTTTTCATCTCAACCTCTTGACTTCTTTAGGTGCCATCCTTTACGATTCGTGATTGCCTTGGCGAAATAATTCCTGTAGTAAACTGCCATAATGTTTTTTTTTGTTTTGTTTTTTGCAGCAGACTAGTCGGCAATCAACTTTAGTGGAATACGTCATTCGTGTTATTTGAACCATATCTGGGGAGAGAAATGATGGATTCATTCTTTTCCGTACATATTCTTTCAATTTCCTTATTCGTTATCCATCAAAGAGGCACGCATCCCAGCTTATATTTTCAAGCGGCCACGTATCTGGGTATTGAGCAGTCTCGACCTTATTAAATTCTGTGAACGGATGAAGCACGTTTTTTCAGCGTGATATGGCTGCATTTTATGGCTGGGCACTTGTATCGCCTTCGTCTTGAAGGACCACCTATCTCTCAGATACATTTGTGTTTGTTCAAAACCCACAGCGCCAACCCGGTTTATACTGCAACTATGCTGAACGGACCGTTGTTAAATCTTCTGGGAGACAGCGCATTATATTGGGTGAAGAACACTCTGAGAAAGACCAAAACATTCAAAGTCACAAATGACTTTTGACAACTATCGACAGCTCTCTGAGTTATGGGTTTTCAGACACTTTCCAAAGGCACCGCACACTGAGATTGTTTTCTTAAAGATAACATCAAATCCTGACAAATCGACCAGGTGAAATTCGAAAACGGAATTCAGTGGCATTAGGCATTCTAACCAGTCGTCCATGCGCCCATGGCTGTATTTGTAACTTTACTTTGTGCTATGAACAAATATATCTCTCCACAATTTTCCTTTTAACTCTTAGAAATGCTTGTTTTTTGACAATGTTGCACGCACCCATTTTCCACATATCCATCCACGCAAGCTAGTCACTGGAGTGTTATATGATGTCTGTCCTTCTGTATGAAAGCGAATGATAGACAATTTTCTCGAAGATAAAGTGAAGACTTGAAGTTTTAGATAAATATATGTGGTTCTACAGAAGGATGAAGATTAGATGTGCCGTAGATGTGAGCTAGGATGAAGTTTTGCAGAGAATGAAAACGAAAAGAAAACGAAAAGTGAACTTATGCTTGCAATCAGAAAGAGAGAACTGAAGTTGCTGGGATACGTACCGAGAAAAGAAGGCTTAGATAATCTAATACTAACGGGGCGGATAGAAAGAAAAAGAAACAGGGGTAAACAGTACGTGACATACTTGATAGACTTAAGCAAATGAATGACAGAGTAGATTGTGGTCAGAAATAACAAGACAAAATATATTAAGAGCAACAAATTACATGAAGATGTAGGTGCCATGATATTCCTACGTCCTGAATGGTCACGACACATATACAAAGAATACTATCTTATGAGTGACAATTCTTCTAAGCCTCGACACTTTTCCTATTTATCCAAGGAATTTTAGCCGTCTCTTTCTGAATCTGAATATAAGTGGCCTGTTTGTTTCCAGTAAAATGACTACAAACTATAATTATGATGGGCTAGGCACTTCGATATTGTACACTGGGATCGCTAGATCAGTTAATATCTAGTGAGATTGGTTTTCAGTGAGTACTCCATACTTTCGTTCTTGTGTCACACCTCAAAAGCTCTTAGTAAATCTTTATAATTATGATTTTTTGTAATTCTTCAAATCGAAAAGTAAAATAATTTATTCAATAAATTTTTACGAATAAAAAGATCATAAAATATTTTCCTCAAAATAAGCTTTTTGTAAAACAAATCGCTCTCACGAACTATAAAAATGTTAGATCATAGAAGGAGTTTAGATGCTTAAGTTGAGCAAGTTTGTATTGCATTTTCAGTGAAGTAAACATAAAGAAAGACTATTCTGCCAAATTTGGTTTTAATTTAATAAATATTATTTTTTTAAATGTGCTGTTCATAGCAGGTATATTTCATCAATAATATCTATAGATCTTCAACTTTGATATAAAATGTTTCTCCCTGCGGTGGTATAAATGTTTCATTCACAATTATTCGTTTAACTCGACTGTGAGTTGTTTTTTAGTTATAACCAACTAAGATTACATTACAGGTCTCGAATATAACAAAAATGTAACAATCTTCCTTTCTCAAATTCGTCTTCCACGTCAGCCATCTCTTAACCTCCAGGATTCAACAGCCACTTCCATCATCCATTTCTACAAGAAAGCCCCGAACTAGCCCAATAAATCTTCAGTTATATTCAAATTTATATTTCATTTTTCTTACATCGTAGACGGAAACAAGCTTCTATTGTTCTTGGCATGACGATAAGCAGCGATGTCTCTGATCCTAATGTTAGTGGTTTCGAAGCTCGTGAAACAAACAATTAATTGCTGATATTCCGCGTCCATTCTTATGCGAGGGGATAGCATCTGTTCGAATACAGCTATGTGTAAATAGCAACCCCCACCCCAGACAAAAACAAAATTAAAACAGAATATGAAATGAATATTATAGTAAAATTAAAACAATAAATATTTATAGTAGAATTATCAACAATATATTTTATAACAAAATAACAAGGAATACATTTCATCTGTAGTTGAAAGTGTATAACAGGCTACAAAATATTTATTTGCAGTTATAATATTGCCTTTATAATAGTTAAATTTCGGAATTAAATGACCCATGGAGGTGTTGATATACTGCTAATCAAAATCAACCAACAACATGCGCCTTCTCTCGGATGCGACTCCTACATCAACCATTTCCTAGCCTCGTGGAGTTAACTGCTTGCTCCAGCAGCATTCTTTGCAACAAACCTATTAATTATGGCTCTGGGTTTTCAGTTATAAGTAAGCGTATATTTCAGAACTCTAACACGAAAGAGAAAAACAAACCAGCGTCCTCTTGTGAATTCGACTTCTACATCAGCCGTCAACCGACGATCGAACTGAAATCCAGTTCCTAATTCAAATTACCCACAGGTTGTTCATTGTATTTGTTTCCAGTACTTCAGAATATCCGTTTCTATTCAGGATCCTTTCCGGCTTTGAAGGGCTTCCGGGATTTCATTTTCTTCCTTTCGCTTTCTCTTCGTTCTTTACCGAAGGCGTTAGATTTCAACTTCATGAAGCGCAGAATATCAACGAATCTAAGTGTCATAATGACCCTACTGCTAATAGTATTAATTATGTCAGTAAGTGTTGATCGTAAAAAGCTATCGAGTTATTATTAATGATTGCGTTACAGATAAGTAAATATTAAATAACGAGTGGACATAAAACGTATGTCTATCTCTCTATCTATCTCTCTATCTCTCTATCTATCTATCTATCTATCTATCTATCTATCTATCTATCTATCTATATATATATATATACATATATATATATATATACATATAAATATATACGTTCATACTCAGGGATAATCTTTTGAGTATTATACCTCATACCAGTCAAGATGATCTCAGAAGTAGATTGAAAGTACTTGGGAACATTGAGAAATTAATAATAATAAAATCTGTCAACGTTACAGCTCATTTCTGAGATTTTTCAATTATAGTGCGTGAAAGATTATCGGTGTGTATGAACGGATTTTATTAAAAATAAGCAGACACAATGTTTGTAATTTATTTAATCTGGGATGTCTAAAAGAAAATTTGCTGCCTAAATAGAAAATTTTAAAATATATACATTCTTCAGTACTCGGTGACATAATAATTGCAAAAATATAGAATAATAAGACATTGTTAAAAATCAAACACGTGGCAAGATAACTGGAAGTAAAGTTTATTAACTGGTAGTAAAGAGAATGAACACTGTCGACGCTATATCACTAATGTCACACTAATGAATTGGGCCGACGCTGCCCTGCTATTGGCTCTCTCTCTCCCTGAGTGTGAAAAGAGAGAAATATAATGGGTTATACAAACCGTATGCTAAATATTCTCATAACCAAAAATATGTCCACATTTATTCAAACCGCCACGATAGAATACGAAAAGATATATATAATTATATCTAATTTAGATTATCTT
Source organism: Ascarosepion bandense (assembly GCA_037127315.1). Lineage (NCBI taxonomy): Eukaryota > Metazoa > Mollusca > Cephalopoda > Sepiida > Sepiidae > Ascarosepion > Ascarosepion bandense. The sequence goes on from JBBBDQ010000734.1 coordinate 4,043,074, forward strand.
TTAACTCTACTAATAAACCTATTTTTGATAATAGTAAAATTAGATATCAGGAGTTAGCTAAAATTAATCACAATGTAAGGTTATGATGCCCTGATAATATCAATCATTCCACTACATTAAAAAAAATTCAATAAAAACAATTTCAAGATTTGTTTAGTTGCGTAAAGAGGTTTGATTTTTTTTTTTAATCATTTCACCCCAAGCAAGGCATTCCACTGCCACTATTGCGCTTGGGGCTACATAGGGGAAAGTAAATAGAAAGAGTGGTTAGATATAGGAAATGTCAGAAGGGGGGTGATAGATAGTTGGGTGGGTGGAAAGAGTGTTTAAAAGAATGGAAGCGAGTTTGTTTGTTAGGAGGTGTCTATTGACCTTACATTTAAACTCCTGGAGATTGTAGCCATCGGGGAAGCAGTCTTGTGGAAGGGAATTCCACAGTCTGGAAGTGCGAGAAAAGAAACTGTTGGAGTAGAAGGTGCGGTTGCATTTTATCGGTTTCATTGTAAAACGGTGGGATCTAGTTGCTAATCAAGTATCTCGTGCAAATTCGAACCTAGGGGGCACCAGTGATCTAAATTCATCGAAGTATATCTCACTGCATCACAATAAGTTATTAAATAAGAACATGTCCAACCTATATAATAAGAGTAACTCCACTAGCAATTACAGTCAGTCAGTTAAGTGCCATACGTGATACACGCTTGGGCTGGTTATTCTGCTTTTATGACATAGTGAGGAATCCTGTTACCAGATATAGGGCCTTTCCAGCAGCCATCCTCTTCACTCAGAGCAGCATTAGATTCTCAAGGTAGGCCTCCTGTTGAGTATGAAAGCCTGTAAAAAGATTAATGGAGACACAACGTTGCCATCACTAATGGTCACTCCAGACACTAAGATACTGACTGGATATATCATCCAACGCTTTTCGAATCCTCTGCACTGTCCTCAGATTGACAACCAAAGAGTCTTAAATGTTCGTATTGGAGCTTCTATTGCAAATTCAAAGCAGTACAATATACCGTTTTCAAATTTCTGGTGGAGTTAATTGCATTATGGTACTCTTTTTTCACAGACGACGCCCAACAGACCCTACTATACTGTGCAATCCACTAAACAATGAACAAACAAAGCGCAAGAGTAAAACTGAAAATGGCAACCCACATCGCAACCCGTACAAACGTTTTCTCAGATGAATAATTAAAGATAGCTTGAAGCGAATGAATCCAGTAGGTTTTAAAAATATGATTCTTCATAGACCTATGTTGCAAAGAGTTTTAGCAAATGAAACTTCTCAAGGGCAACAACAGTCAAAACGGATGGGACATATAACTAGAAAAAAAATAATAAAATCAAAATGCCACACCTGATACACCTTTGGGCGATCATGTCCCGAAAGAGACAGGACTGACTGGGAAGAAGATTATCCCGTAGTAGGTTGCCATTGCTTTCTCCGGTAGACTGGTTGCCGACGAAGGCTATAGAACCCAATCTGTCCTGCTATTTAACTCATAACTGGAAGGAAGAGACGGATTAATACCTTTCCCAAGGGTATTTGTGCGCAAATGAATACAATAGATTCAGCTGGAATGTCGAAATCGGCTCCCGGGCTTATCGTTCTGAGCCGATATCCACTGTACCACAACGCACATTACAGTAACACTATCAAAAATAATTGTAACTGCTGAAATAAAAAAGACCTGCCCACTTAGCGGTCAGTGTATGAAAAAATGTATAAATTATAAAGATATTATACATTCTGATGGTGATACGAAGTTCTTCTTTAGATCAACGGACGGTATTTGGAAATCTAGATTCGATAATCATAAATTGACTTTGAATAAGATTCACAAGAATAAGCGAATTGTTCTGCCTCCTTTGAATATTTTGTTTTTAAAAATAACAGCAAAATTCCAAATATAACTTGGGAAATCAGCGGGAAAATCAAATCTTATAATGGAATAAAAAATAAATGTAACTTACTCTGTTCAGAAAAAAAAAACACTTATAATATTAAAACACCAAAATAACAATTACTGAGCAAAAGAAATGAATTAATGCAACATGCAAACAGAAAAACAAAATCTTACTTAAATATGTAAACCGAGACTAATCCATACACAGCAACATTTCTTTTTCACTTTTGCCAAATTTTTCCACGATATTTTTACATATTCCCTTTTTAAAGATTTGGTATAAACCAAACTGAAATGATTTTATTCTATTTAATATTTTAGATAGCCTGATTTTTAATTTTTAACTACATAAACTTTATCAACGCAAATTTTACAACTTTTAGCAATACCTAAAAGAATATATATATATATATATATATATATGCAAAAGCAGTCGGAGTCTAACCGTACTGATGAGCTGTGATACGGCGAAACAGATCTGTCAGCGGATGACAAGATATATATATATATACTCAGTAAATTCTGCGATTGAAGATAGGATAGTTAAATAAAGAGAAGAAAAGAGGAAAACTGTATTCAATTCGAAGAAATCGCTTATTCTTTTTATTATTAATAGCGCCACACTAATAAAAAGAGTAAGCGATTTATTCAGAAGAAAAATTCTTGAGAGCTCCGCTATTCAGTAATACTAAAATATCAATTTGCGCCCCGGTTTTTTCCCAAAATCACCTTTTCTTATGAAAACGATACTCAAACCGACAAACATATATAATGAAAAGTCCAAAGAAAACGGTTGTTTTCCCTTCATTTTAACATCACGTGACATTGAACAACACATGAAGGAATTTTAAAACTAAAATTTTCTTTTAACATTTTTGAATGATATGTGATCGTTTTTCTTTTTTAGTTGCCAACACTATTTATAGGTACGTAATCAGGAATAAAGTTAATTTCGTCTTTTTGTCTTAATAAATTCCATCCCAGGACATAACTTGTCATTCTCTCATTCTCTTATTTAACCATATATATATATATATATATATATATATATATATATATATATATATATATATATATAAATGATGTACTTATATATCTGGTTTGTATTTATGATGCATATGTATAAGTATATTATATATATGAGTATTGCATGTATATTTAAATATATATGTGTATGTGCATGTATTATATCATATATAAAAAACGTATGGGTGTATGTATTATGTATGTATATATATGTATCGTATATGTACATGCATTATGTTTATATATGTATGTTATATGTATAGATATTATATAAATTTATCATATATTGTGTTTATGTATGTTTTCTATGCAAATCTGTGTTATAGTAAAGTTTTGTAATTTGCTTGAAGCATTGTGTAAAATAGTTATATGGGTTATGTCTTGAAGGCTGTCACAATGCGTTGAGTAAAATAAAGGAAAATAAAGAAGTGTTTGGGTATTACCTATTTATTAAACATTGATATTTCGAGATCAAAATCTCATCTTCAGAAGGGCAGAGAAGCTTTTGTCTGTCCGGGTATCTTCACAGCCTCTCAAAGAATGGTTGTTCCTGGCTATCTGCTACTGCTGTATGCGTGTGTGTGTATGCGTGTGTGTGTGTGCAAGTGTCTGTATTCTAGCTGCTGTATGTGTGTGTGTGTATGTGTGTGTATTCTAGTTGGGGCCTTTATGGTCTGATGATATCAGTCTGCTTGCATGTGTGGTTTACATTAGTGTGATCTGATCGTTCCCTTGACTCTTTGACCGGGTTGAAGAGTAACAGTTTAATTACTGTTGTTTTATCTATCTTATTTATCTGATGGTGTGTGTGTGTCCGTGATTAAGTCATGTGTGCATGTCTATGTGCGCTTGGTTATTGTAATTTATTCTACTTTATTTTGTATGTATGTGTGTGTGTGTGTGTGTGCTTTCCGGTGTGCGGTGTGTTATAGGCACCTCCACTACTTTGCCGGGGGGAATATGTGCGCGTAGTTATTGTAATTCATTCAACTTTATTTTGTATGTGCGTGTGTGTGTGTGTGTGTGCTTTTCGGTGTGCGGTGTGTTATAGGCACCTCCGCTACTTTGCGGGGGTGGGGGCTAGGGAATAACATAGCGTAAAATTATTTGTTCATTTATTATTCTTTTTATATGTTAACGAAATATTTTAGGTACCTAGATGCGTGCATGTGTTTAGTGTACGCACTTACACACGCACACACACACACACACACACACACACACACACACATATATATATATATATATATATATATGTATGCGTACTCATATATATACACACACACGTCCATGAACTCACGCGTTCCGGCATGAGCTGTGTACGCGTGTTTATGGTACGTATATTTATATGTGTGCGTTAAACTGTCATATCGTGTCGTGATTTATTGTTGTGGTCAGTGTGTGTCATGTGCGTGTTAGCGTTGTCTACTCTGTTATGTAGTCTAGATCAAGCTCTTGTCGACTATTGATCTGTGGGTGTAGTTTAGTTATTATTAGGGACTCTTTTATGCGAAGGTTCCCTAAGTTCCGCTCTCTAGCCTCGATGTTGACGATTATGTTCTTGTTAGTATTTTTGCATTTTTAAAAATCTTTATGGAAAGACGGCGCTTGTGTGTGTATGTGTTCTTTTAACCTAATATGTAACCGTCTTGTGGTGCTACCAAAATATAATTCCTCGCATTTGGCGCATTGTATGCGGTATACGACATATACCTGGTGGCATATACCGGTGCCTGCAATAGGGCAATTAGCTAGTGTGCATGTGGTGTTGTTATTTGTTTTGTGGTTGGAGTTGAGGTGTCTGTGGAGAGTGGGGCTGTAGTGGGCCAGTTGTATATCCAGTCCCTCTCTGCGGATAGCTCTACGTATTTTTGCTGTTTTATTTTCACTGAAGTGTGGTAGTCTCAGGAAGCAATTGTTAGATAGGGTGTGACGCCTTGGGTCTTTACTACCTTTCCGTTCCAGGCGACCCACAAAGAACTGTGGGTAGAAAACGTGCAGTGTGGGTGTTATCGTGTTCTTCTTTGCTGCACTTGTTTTGGATACGTGTTAGCTTGTTTTTGATGTAACCATTCTTAGCGCTGAGAGGGAGGGCTGATTGATAGTGGACAAACATATCCCTGCTGGCAGGCTTTTTGTAGAAATCGGTGTGAATTTCTCCTCTTTCTGATACTTTTAGCCTGAAGTCCAGCAGTGATAGGCATCCACTGGCATCGGGGTATTCAATTGTGAATTTTATTTTGCCGTCCATACTGTTGAATGTTGCTGCCATTCTGTTCGCCTCATCACGTGAAGATGTAAGGATGAGTATGTCATCAATGTATCACGTGAATAAGGCGTATGAATGGCAGGTGCTGAGTGCGTGACGTTCAAGTTGGTTCATGTATGCGACGCCAAGTATTCCCGATAGGCTGGACCCCATCGGAAGGTCGGTGGTCTGTTTGTAGATGCGCTCATGGAACGTAAAGTAGGTGTTGTCTACTATAGTTCTCAGGAGTAGGTGAATGTCCTCTGGGGTGAAGTTGTAGCAGTGTAGGCTTGAAGTGGTGATGCAATCAGTGATTATATGAACCGCTGGGTGACCCGACGTATATAGCGAAACAACATCAAGGCTATTGGTTATGTTGTAGCTTGTTTTGATGGATTCCGTGTAGTCTGTGGATGACTTCATCGGAACGTTTGACCTGTCCGGGGAAGGTAGAGAGTATGGGTTTAAGGATTTGTGATAGCAGCCATGTTATTTTGTATGTGGGACCCTCTGTGCTAGAGACAATAGGTCTAATCTGTGGTGTCGTGTTATTTTTGTGTGTTTTGATTAGGTGGTAGAATATTGGGAGATTACTGTTCTTGGTGGTAACATTTAATCTGTACTTGCTATGGATTTTCCGTAACTTGCATATCTCATTCCATGCAGTGTTAATGCGGTGTTCTATTTGGATTGGGGTTATGTCTGTGGCTTCCGAATATAGTTGTGTGTTGCTGAGGTGTTCGAGTGCCAGCCGGCTGTATGCGTCTCGGGGTATAACGTAGAATTCCTTACCTTTATCTGATGGGAGGTAAATGAGGTCCTTCTCTCTCAGGGTTTCTAGGGTGTGGCGTTGTGCTCTGGAGAGGTTGTGTGGTATTTTTCCAATATTGTCTTTGAGAATTGTGAATATAGTTTGTTTAAGCCGAGAGAGTTTAAGGTTAGGCGCGTGATTGTTAGGGGGTGGGTGGATATATATGTATACATATATATGTGTGTGTGTTTGTGCGTGTGTATGCATGTGTGTGTGTGTGTTTAATTGTGATCGTGTTTAGCTCCAAGGTCTTTGTTTTTAAGAGGTTATTATTGACAAAATGTATTTTAGCAAACAGGTTTTTTAACGGCAAACAGCACTGGCGATTGAGAACATCCTAATGGTGTCTTAAAAAAGCTTCGAATTTGTCATGTATCTCCTCTATTAAAGAGACAAATTCTTTATATATGTTACATATGTGCATATTATATGTGTGTATTTGTTATTTATATGCACGTATATGTGTGTCTTATGTGTATATACGTTATATATATGTATTATAAACATATGTGTTGTTTGTGTATGTTTATATAATGTATATATATATATATATATATATATATATATATATATATATATATATATTAAAAAAGGATTAATTCAAAGATGTTGAATGGCCATTTCGATATGAAGATCCCCACGGGGAACGACACATCACCTCAGCAACAGAAAAAAACCTTTCAGAAACTTTCTGTTGCTGAGGTGATGTGTCGTTCCCCGTGGGGATCTTCATATCGAAATGGCCATTCAACATCTTTGAATTAATCCTTTTTTAATATATATTTGCTCTGTAATATTTTATTACATGGAGCTCTCTTCCTGTATCATTTTTTAATATTAAAATAAACTTTTAATATTAATTAGGATCGGTTTTTTGGAATTTACCTTCCTGCTTTTTTCCCTTGGATTGAAGTATCTGAATTAAAATATATATATATATATATATGTCAGGGTATTATAGATATATTTTATATTATATATTTTTTTTTTATTTTTTTTTTATAAGCGTTTCACCCCGAGCAAGGCATGTCACTGCCACTACTGTGCAGGGGGCTACGTAGAGTGGAGAAAGGCTGGTTAAATATAGGAAATAACAGAGGGTGGGTGATAGGCGGGTGAGGATACCGAGAATGAGGGTTGGGTAGATGAGAGTGTTGTGAGAATAGTTGGGAGTTAGTGTGATAGGAGGTGTCTATTGACTCTACATTTAAACACCTGGAGATTGTAACTGTCGGGAAAGCAGACTTGTGGAAGGGAGTTCCACAGGCGGGAAGCGCGAGAAAAGAAGCTGTTGGAGTAGAATTTACGGTTACATCTTATTTGTTTAACTGTAAAAAGGTGGGACCTAGTTGCTAATCTAGTATCTCGTGTAAATTCGTGCTTAGGCGGCACCAGTGATCTAAGCTCATCGGAGCAGAAGCCATGAAAGTACTTGTAGAAGAGGCACAGGGAAGCTACATCACGCCGGTGTGAGAGCGGCTGCAGCCGGTCTGCCAAGTCAGTATCAACCACGTTACAGATCCTCCTTTGTATTTTGTCAAGAAGCCCAAGGAGAGCAGCAGGGGCACCCGACCAGATATGGCAGCAATATTCAATACACGGGCGGATGGTAGATTTGTATATGTGCAGAATAGTTTCAGGTGGGAAAAATTTCCGGGCCCTGCACAGAGAGCCGACTTTCATAGCAGCAGATTTGGCAATGGATTCAATATAGTCATTCCATTTGAGGTCCGCCGAGTGTGTAAGGCCAAGGAGGCGTAGTATTTTACTTTCTGGGAGGCTAGCCTGTCCCATGCTAATGGGAGGTAGATGCGATTGTCTATGGTGGTTAGTTGATAACAGCTTTGTTTTGGAGGCATTGAAATTTACCAACCATTTCCTACCCCAGGTCACTACGGATTGGAGGTCCCTTTCAAGTGCGGCAGCGAGGTTCACTTTGTCGTCCAGACCTGGTTTCTGATCGATGCGGGAGTAGATCGTTGTGTCGTCGGCATACATGCCAACTTGGGATCTAATGGTGTCGGGGAGATCATTAATGTAGATCAGAAAGAGCGTGGGGCCTAGGATAGAACCTTGTTTGTCAGAGAGAAGCCCGTTGGTCATAAGGTGCTGAATCACCTCGGCGTTGATAATGGCTTCGAAAACTTTGCCAAAGATTGGAAGGAGACTAATAGGACGGTAATTGGCGGGGTCCGAGGGTTCGCCAGAATTCTTATATATAGGTACTACGCAGGAGGACTTCCAACAGGCAGGAAAGCAGGAAGCAGATAGGCAGAGGTTATAGAGTTTAGAGAGGACAGAGGAGAGTTCTGGGGCACATTTCTTCAGTACTATGACTGGGATTCCGTCACCGCCGCTCGCTTTGTGTGGGTCAAGTTGCGCAATTATCTTGGCGACCAGCGAGGGTGAAATGTGGACGTTATTTAGTTGAGCCTTAGTTCTGGGTGGGAAGTCTGGTGTAGGTATTCCTAACGAGTCCAGTGTCGAATTGGTTGAGAATTTACGGGCAAGGCATTCAGCCTTGTCGGCTGGGGAGGTGAGAACTTCAAATTCATTGTTTAGTGGGGGTATTGAAGTCTTGTTCCTGCTGAGCACGCTTTTGCAGAGACGCCAGTAATCTTTGGAGCCAAACTTAGAGGATGCTATGCGTTGCCTAATTCTGGTAGCAAACGCCCTCTTGGCTTCATTCAGTACTTTTTTACACTTGTTCCGTGCTGAGGTGAAAAGGCGCCTGTTTTGGTTCGACGAGCAGCTTCGATAGAGCCGGAAGAAATGGTTCCGGTGGGCAATAGCGGCCGAGCAAGCGGGTGAGAACCAGGGGGACGAATTAGGTTTTAGTTGGAATTTTCTGGCAGGGATAAAAGCATCGATGCCAGCCTTAACCCAAGAGGAGACTTCGGAGGCACAGTCTTCGACAGGAAGATCAAAGACGTTGTTCCAGGGGACGTCGCAGAGGAAGTCCCTGAACGAGTCCCAGTCGGCTCTTTGGTATGTGTATGATATATAATTTAATGTGTGCGATTAAGTTGTATTTGTTATTATATATATATATATATATATATATATATATATATATATATATATATATATATATATATTTATATGTGTGTGTGCGTATATATATAAATTAACAAACGTAGTGATTATTTTAAAGTAATCATGTTATATTTTTTTCTTGTCTTTTTATCTTTGTGATTTTCTTGCCCACGATTTTTGTTCCATTTGCGTTCTTTCAGTTTCGGTAGAAATCTAAATAAATTTTACTTTACTTAAATTAATTTATTAACACGCCCGTTTCATAAATTATAACGACGTTAACTTTAGCAACGCCCATAAATAAATAACTATCTGTTCATATGTTTGTCTGTTTATTCATACCTGCTTGTCTCTGTCTGCCTATATCGTTACATATTTATTTGTTCCCCTGCACTTCCCGACCTACACTTCTTTTTATTACTATTTTTAAATATGTATTTTTTTCTATAAATTTATCTAAATATATATTTAGATATAAATTTTTCCTAAAATTTTATTTTTCAACGGACCCTGAAATATATATGTTTTTCTTCCTATGATTTTAATATCCTATTCCAGTTTTGGGTTTGGGTATTTATCTAACTAAATTATAGATTTAATAAATAAAACTGTTCGTACATCTAATTTACTATGTATAACAATCTTAACTTAAGGAACGCTAATATATAAATTAAATAAAAAAAAATTCAGTTGATGATATGCACATGACAATAGCACAATGTATGAAACTCCGACTCGTCCCTAATGCGGTGGATAATATATATATATATATATATATATATATATATATATATATATATTTACTATAATAAAGAGGATTTGTTTGCATTGTTTACATTTTTCTGTTGACCTCATCTTTATTGCAATATTCATGTTGTTTCGACCCTGTACACTCCGACCGTCTTGAAGTGATTGAAATTTCGAACTGATCACTTTTGTTCGGTCACCACAGTAGATTGTTCTCGTTCTATGAGTCATAGCTTTTTGGGAGGTTTTACTTATCTTTCCTTAACACTGAGTTTGTTCATCGCTGCTGCAACCAGGATCTAACCAAAGCTTTTATTATTTAGTCCATGTACCCAGTTTTGTGGCCTTGGTCGGCAACTAGTCTACCACAGAAAGCAAAGGCAACCTACTGCGGGATAACCTTCTGTCCAGTCAGTCATGTCTCTTCCGAGACATAATCGCCCAAGCGTGTTTCACGTATGGCACTTAACTGACTGACTGACCCAGCTGAAACGTCGTTAATATGGTAATAAAGATGAAAACTAATGAAAATAATTACTCTACCTCATGTCAGAAAAATATTAAATTTTGTTTCCATATTTGAAATAACCGAATTTATTTTTATTTATATTTCATGAAACAGGAAAATAGATTTCGGAATCCATCTTATATTCCTACCGATGCCTCTATAATATTCCTATTATATTCCTATAATATTGCAGATACAGAGCTCATATATAGACATTATAAATTAAAAAAATCAAACCTGTAACAAATAAATACCGCCTTCGCATTTCGAATCATATAAATGAATTAAACTGGTTGAAGACAATTACAAAAATAGACACAACAGATGCGTGCAAACGACTGGGTGTCGACCATAGTGAAGAAATATTATAGAAAAATCTCACTGAACATTTGAAATTCACATCGAGCAAGAATGGTTCGTCAATCATCTGCAAAACGACATCCGAAAATATAATCACGAATGGTAAAAAAAAAAAATATCAAGATTAGTGTCATGGGTCCTTACCTTTAACTTCAGAATGAACTCTTCCTAACACTACGCCTCTCAAGATAAATAGTGTCGAGTTGATAGTAGTTCACTCCAAACCAGACTGACAGTAATACTAACACCTTTCACATTTTATTTGTTATTTGTTGTGAATATATATATGTTATTTTTTACCCTTGTGGTCGTATTGTTCTTTTCGGACCTTAACCTGGTCCATAACAATTAGAATCATGATTTTAATAATCGAAATATTGAGCGCAAGAAAAGATGTCAAACTGAATGTGTTTAAAATTTTTGGTAGTAGATGCAGGTATTTTATGAAAAATATTGCTGGACATTTAAGCCAAGATTTTATTCCTCAACATTTACTCATGCTGAGCAATCATTTGCGGCGAAATTCAATTTGATGAAATCCAGTAAAGTAAGAATCTGTGTAACATTTCTTTAACGTGCTGATTACATCGAATGTCATGTCGATTTATCTTTATCTTCAAGATTATCCATCAAATCTTGTGGTACTGAGTGTTACATTTAAATTTTTGTAGATCAAATTTAGCAGGGAAGCTAAAACAGGGAGGGAATTCCACGAGCGATAAGTGCTGTTAGTATAGAATTTATGGTTACATCTAGCCATTTCAACTGTAAAATAATGAGACCTTTCCAAAAAACAAGTACTGAGCTTAAATTCATATATTCATGTCGCAGCAAATAAAAGCGTTGGTTGAGTGAGCCAAAAAGAAATTGATTGAAACACAGTTATCAATAACTAGCATGGCATGTGGAATTAGAACAATGTAAACCCGTAAATTAAATAAAGGTTTCGGTTGGAAATCTCATCATATATCACCTGAAAAATGCCGTCAGGTAAAACGGCCAAAACTTTTTAAATATAGTAATAAAGCCGTAGACTAAAGTCGAGAACGATGCAAATAGTATATATATATATATATATATATATATATATATATATATATATATAACGTAGAATATTTGGTATTTGTCAGGTAAATTCCGATATAGACGAAGTTAAAAGGACCCAATATTAAATTTATTTATTTAATTTAAGAGAGTAATATAATCTAGAAAAAAAACTTTTGATATTCTACAGTTTCATGCGTAATACATATTTTGCAAACGATCCTGATGTTGGGCTGACGTATATATATATATATATATATATATATATATATATATATATATTTTAGAACATGTACAAATTTGTATATATCCACTACAAATAGTACATCTGTTTCGGCATGTGGACAGGAATGGAAAGCCTCTTTTCTTATATTTGGTGAGTTGTGTGTGGGATGTTGGTGGGGATTAGTGGTAAGGAAATAAGTGTTGTGAGTTTTCCGTTTGAATTTTGAAGAAAGTGGTGTGGGTAGTGAATATAATTGACTAATGAGTGTCTTGGAATTTTAAAGACAGATTTAACATTAGCAGATAGTATGTAAGTTTTAGGATCATGCAACTAGACTTTATCGTTTGGATTTCTTAGAGGAGCAGAGTAGGGAGGTGTAAGCAGTGGGAAGGGATGGGATTGGACTTACCGCTTATTTGTACAACTATAGAATATTTTTGTATTTAAGCACAGTTTTTATAATTAATCTAATTTTGTATATTTAACCTCAATTTTGAATTTAGGGAATCGATTTTTTTCTATAAAATTTTTAAATTTTTAAAAATTTAAAAACATTAGATCACGGTTTGTTGTTTGTGTAAGAATGTTGTTAGTACTATGAAAGTGTATCATTTCTAAGGGGTCCTAGCTCTGGCTTGTTAGTACTATCAAGCTGTATCATTTCTAAGAGGTCCTAGCTCTGGCTTTTGTAGTATTTTTAGCATGTTGGTAAGGTTAGTGATTATAATAGTGTTTAGTGTGATAACTAATGAAGGCGACATTATGACAATGTTCACATTCCCACAGAGCATCAGGCTCAACATGGGTTAAAAGGGTGAAAAAAGAAGACCCTATGTCTGGCAACAGGAGTCTGCTCCATGTCACACACGCCGGAGTAAGCAATAATGTCTCTCAGAAATTTCTGCGACCTCATCACTTCTTACATCTGGCCGCATAACTTAACAAATTGCCAACCCCTTTGTTATTGTGTGTGAGGCGCAGTCCAACAAAATAGTTTTTAATACTAAAGAGGAACTGAAGGCAAAGATTATGAGGTCATTCAATCCCCCTCCCCAGAAGAGATGCAAGAGATGGTCTGGAAGCTGTGGTTGAAGCAAATGGCAATTATATTGAATAAATTTTCTCCTTAGTATTTGAAGATATTTTTGTATAATTTCGGTAATGATATATCTTACAATAAGACGTTAAATTATCCCCTCTAGCATATATATATATATATATATATATATATATATATATATATATGGAAACTAATCACTATACTGGTTCTTCTTTTTTTACATTAATTTTTCCTTCCGCTTATATGTTCGGAGGGCTTTTCGAAACGAGTATAGTGATTAGTTTATATATATATATATATATATATATATATATATGGTAGAAGGGATAATTTAACGTCTTATTGTAAAAGATATAATTACCAAAATTATACAAAAATAAAAAAATACCGAGACGAGTAATCCATAACAAAAGAGCGCTAGATAACCCAAAGAGCCAACAAACCTACCTAGGTTTCACCTAACCGGATCTTCAGGGAAGGCTGGCTTCCTGAAGCTAGCTTTGTTGGCTCTTTAGGTTAACTATTGCATATATATATATATATATATATATATATATATATATATATATATATATATATGTCCAATTCATAAACGGTGAGTATAATCCAACAAGATTATCTTAATATAAAATATTAAGTATTATAGAGAGCTCAATGGATGTTATCCAGAGCAATATGATATTATTTGCTTTAAATTGGTTATAAATGGAAGGAATATTGTGTGGTCTGATGAAATGATCTAATTAAGCTCATTGAAATGAATTATAATTTATAACCAATTTAAATGGCGTATTGAGTTTTCCTTTACACACACACACACACACACACACACACACACACACACACACACACACACACACACACACACTCATATATATATATGTGACTCGTTTTGTGTGTAAAACTTCATATATAACTGAAATATATATCTGTAAAAAGTTAATAAATATAAAAACAAAATGAAAATACATCTTAGTCGATGCTTTTTATCCGCTTACGGACTTTAACTAGACAAATATGAGAATTTTATTTTGTCACTTGTTAGGAACAAATGAAGATGAAATATGTATTCGTATCAGGCTGATGAAATAAAGATAAAAAACAATAAACGTTTTTAAGTTTAGCAGTTTCGTTTCGGTGTATTGCAAGAGGATCTGAAAAGTTTGTTTCACGTATAATCATTCTGGATTTAGCTAAAGCATAAAAATGTCTCATGGTGAATGATTAAACACATTTTATATGATATTTGGTGCCTTCGTCTTTGATTTTTTTCTAGATGATTTATGATTAAAATCGGAAAAGTTTGAAGAAAACGATGTATGTCATCGAAATGTGGCAAATAATTAACCAACATTAGCTCTATTTTAAGAAACTCTGAATATCAAGGGAGGGTTGTTATAATTGTTAGAGACAATACGCATTGGCTCAAATGTAAGCGTTAATCTGAATGCATGCAGAGTTCTCCTGAATATGTGTATTCAGGAGAGATTAATACGGGAAATGGATCATATCACATTCACATCCGAGACGAAAGAAGTATTTGAAGCGACAGGCGATTTTTACTGTTTGAGAGGCCGTGGCGGATTGTTAGAAGCATGATTAAGTTCTTCCTCGTTCTCATTCTGGCTTGAATTCTGTGTATTTTGGTCGTCTACAATTGACCTGCCTCTGAAGTATCGGTAGGGGGATGTGATCTCTTCTGAGAAATCCATTCATCTCCTCTCTTGACGATCATAACCTAAGGGTTCCTCATATTCATCAGAATGAGACTATGTCTCTCTTTTTTTTTTTCAATTTGTTGAAGTATCATAAAGAAAGTTCGCGCTTACGTCCCCTGCTCTTAGTGAGACTGTCCTTCCGTCCATTCGAATGACGGACACAAGACACAAGACTATTGGGGGTTTGGATGCATTAGGTCCACTTGACTAACTATTTTTTATTCTGTCGCGAGTGTCTTTTTACTAATATTATTCTTGGTTCTCTGACGATATTTTTGGAAATGAGAGGAATCGTTCATTACTTGTTGCATTGGTGGCTGTGTATAACAGCGTACTAATATCAAACATGGCCTACCAGAGTATTTGTTACTAATTCTTTACAGCTATTCCTTTATCAGCAGCTGCTAATTCAACAGTTTTCCTGATTATTCCATTATGACTCTCACAGTATCCACATCCATAAGTGTTATATTGTATTGTTCTACTTGCAGCTACTCGTTGCTGTTGTAGTAATTGCTGTACGCGTTTGGATATAAATGAAGACCGTTTGTCCGAATTAATATGCACGGGTATTCCGAAGGCAACAAAAACTGAGCAAAGTGCTTGTATGACCGGCGTCGAGGATACATGTGGTCAATGTATTGCGAAAGGAAACCGCGTATTATTGGCAATTATTTTCAATATGTATTTGTTCCAATTTTTTGACCAATGAGGATCTTTTAAACATTTGCGTGATGTTTATGACCTTGCTGTTAATAGAACGATAAAATCTGGGTTTATTTTCAGCGCAAGTCTTACATGAGTTGGTAATCACTTTTACATTCCTTACTAAGTGGGGGAAATTTCTGATAGCGTACACTGAGGCGTCTGTCTCTACTTCCTTATGTAATGTATGATCGAGCATCGTAATGGCTGCTTTCGCTATGCCCCTCTTTAACTCGTTAAAATTTATTTTGCTCTGGGAGATAACGGGAACTTTCTCCAGTTGTTAGAGGGTAGATTTTTTAAAAATTACTAAATCAACTGAGCATACTTTGCAAACATTTCTAACGCACGGCGTAGAGCGGGTAAATGTTTTCGGACCGGCAGGCTGAGTAATGAATTCAGACATTTTGCATCAGAATTTACATCATCTTTACTCTGTATTCAAGTAATTTTATATTTTTACATTACAATAACATTTATCTTAATTAACCGTCAGCTTGTAATTTTCAACAGCCGATATGAATAATCTGAGATTGCTTTCATGTTTCGCTTGATTTATTCTGGAAATGGTTACATTATCAATATATGCAGAGGAGACTCGCAGGTTCTCTTGCGATATTATCAGGTTTATTATCCGTTGAAAGCTAGCTACCTATTTAGTTACACGGAACGGTATTCTGCCAAATTCATAGAGTTTTTTGCTAGCCGAGAAGAACGGTTATAGTTTATAGCTGTGTCTTATTTGGAGACGATATCAGAAGTCGCCAAGAACGTCTTAAAATAATTATAGGCTTCTGAGCAAACCAGTGTGCTGGGGCCTCTACGACAATACCCACAAAAATAAGAAAAATATGGTCGATACTATCAACATATTTATTTGAGAATCATTTCAACAAAAATGGTGTTAAAACAATAACAAGATGATGCACAGCAATAATTAGTAATGATAACACACATGTGAACAATTCACAAGACTTGAAAATCGCAATTAAACTTAGTAAGACACACCGAATAGATGGCACCGTATGAAATTACTATGAACTTATAACAAACATTTGTGGAATTTCATTTTTGGGAAAAGTTTTATTATCCCCTTGAAATTAATGGTCTTTAGAAATAAGGTGACATTTTTTATGCACATGAGTGAGAGCCACTTCAGAAAGTGCTAAAAACATATTTTTTATAAGTTTCAGTGCTGAAAAATTAGTACTGTAAAGGTGGTCATCATCATTCATATGAACACTCTGAGTGTAATTTCAACCTTCGTGGATACAGATACAAACTGTCCGAAATATTTTTTTCTGTGCAGTGCAGGGAGAGTCCCATAATTTTTATCAAGTACCATGTAGTGTTTGAGAAAGTCGCATTCATTTAAAAGGTCTTTTGTGACACATATTAACCAGATGGTTCCCAATTTTTCTTAGTTTATCAAAAACAATGATGTTCAATTCATTGAAGAATGAATACAGACTTTCAATGTGTAAATTAGGCGTAGCTGACTACATCTGAAAGGAGAAAGGGTATCACCGCCCAGTATGGGATGAAGTTGAAATAATAGATAGAGAACGCCACTGGAAACTACGTAAAGTTAAGGAATCAGCACATATGCTAAGCTTCAAAAATCTTCTAAGCTGACAAAGCACAGAGATGAACACAATATGGGAACCAGTAGTATGTAGTGCCAACTAATATTATTAGTGTCAAAATTGCTATGTGAGCTCTGATAAAAATACTAGAGAAAACCATTAACATAAAAAATTGCAATATGAACTATGTTAAAAAATGCTTATTTGACATTAGGTTTTTATGTCCCAAAAATTCAGATTTTTCTTGTTTCTTACTGACACATGGCCCAGTGGATATAGACGTTGATTAGTTCTTGTCATTTGATCCAAAGAGCCGTGAGTTCAATACCAGGCTACAGCAGTGGTGAACAATAACTTGCAGGGTTTGAGGGAAATAACTCATGACTTCCAATCGTGGCATTACTACTACGCAAGGAATGAGAATGATAGACCCGGTTATTTTAATAAAGGTTCGGTTCAAAATTCCTAGCCTACAAGGGCCAAAACATCGTAAAAATGGGAACAAAAATTAGGACAATAGTCTGAATAAAGTAAATACTGTTCATGTTTGTTACCGTCTTTTTTCATTCCTGTAATCTGCAAGTGGACACATACTCCAGGCCTTGAATTCATATTTACTAAATCTGTCTGTAAATACCTGAAGTTATGTTTTCCTAAGTTCAAGAATATTTGTGACAACAATAATATTTGCATACAATGATTGCTTATTTTGTTCATTATTTCTAGCATGTCATTCCAAAAGATTTTGAGAAAGATTGTTTTCAGGTTTTCCAGTTTTTGTTCAATACTTTTGTCTTTGGCCTTGTATTCACTTATTATTCATTGTCAGCTGATATAGAATCCAGCGCATGTTTTACTTTATCGAAACCCACTTACAGAGCATGAACAGAACCAAAATGTGATGTCTATTTTGTATCAGACAGGCGCTTTTCTTAAAGATGTTGTCTGTACATTCCAACAATGAGTAGAACAAATAATGATTCTGAAGAAAATCAAAGAATTCTTGTAGACAATAATCTGTGGATTTTACTCCAACCAAGTTTAGGCTGTGTTCATTAGAGGTGACATAGATGGCAGTCACATTGAGTTAACGAATCCGTAGATGCAGCCTAGTATATCTTTCAGACATATTTGAGGCATTATCGTATGACTGACCAAGACTATTTCATACTGGATTTTTGTTCACAATGAAACAATCCACAGCCGTGTTTATTAGATACTTTTCTCTATGACAAAAAATAGGTACGAACATCAAGAAAAGTTCCACACGCTCACAGCCATATCGAAGAGTAAATGTCATTTGATCTGTGTGTAAGATGTCTGGAGTGGAATTTACACTTATTGAATAATATTTTGTCGCTTTTACTTTATCAATAATATTACAAAAAACTTGTTGTTCCAGTAATTCAATAAATTCCTCGCAAATATTTGCAGATGACGGATTACCTTTTTTAGAATCTTTATATATTTTGATATTTTTCCCAGAAAAAGTCAAATTCATCCAGCGGCTCTAGTATACCTAAATAGTTGCCATTTTTTTCGAACCCAATAATCTGATTTTCTCCAAGAAATGGCAATTCCCTAGAGGCAAGAAAGTGAATTACAGAAACCACACGTGTTAACACTTTATACCAATATTCTTGCCCTGAGCGATGTTACTCAAGTAATAAAGAATCTACACTTCCATTTTCTTTATCAAATATGCAGTCATACACTTTCGATGTTCTTTACATTCTCATGTTCTACAATAATATTGCTGTGCTTTCAGACATTGAACGCTAATTTACCGAACGACGAGATAATTTCTTAGACAATAAAGGGTATATAAAGCAGTACAAACTACTTTATATAATGAATATAGTAGTCATTCACGTTTTAAACACTCGCTATTCTGCATTTTAGGTTTGAATACATTATTTGACAAATATCTTGCCTTCATTAGCAACTAGGTCCCACCCTTTTACAGTTAAACAAATAAGATGTAACCGTAAATTCTACTCCAATAGCTTCTTTTCTAGCGCTTCCCGCCTGTGGAACTCCCTTCCACAAGTCTGCTTTCCCGACAGTTACAATCTCCAGGTGTTTAAATGTAGGGTCAATAGACACCTCCTATCACACTAACTCCCAACTATTTTCACAACACTCTCATCTACCCAACCCTCATTCTCGGTATCCTCACCCGCCTATCACCCACCCTCTGTTATTTCCTATATTTAACCAGCCTTTCTCCACTCTACGTAGCCCCCTGCACAGTAGTGGCAGTGACATGCCTTGCTCGGGGTGAAACGCTTATAAAAAAATAAAAAAAAATGTTTTATATACACTCAGTGACATGAAAGGTTGTTATGATTCTATCAAGATGAGTGCTCACTACAAATAAAATAATTTATTGTGTTCGTGTCATTAATGTTCCATAGACATGGATATATCTCTTGAGTTTAAGCGACTTTACTGTTTCCTTTTGTAAAATAACACCAGCATCATCCTCAGCAGCTGGGAATGATTCTACGTCTGCTAGAACGGGTTGATTATTACCAGGAATGGATGTAGATGTAGAGGTTATATCTAAAAGAATAGTACCGATCACTAAAATTGCTGAAGTGGATGCTGAGGTGAATGCTATACTTGAAAAAATGTTATCAGTGGTTGTCGTTGCACCTGATGTTAATCTTGGAAGTTTTCTTATTTTCTCTTTCTTTGTAGCTCTCTTTTTCTTCTGTATTTCACTCAAAACATTAGTTTTTATTTCTGTTCAAACGTTTATTCACCTGTAAATATATATTTTAAATAATTAGTATCTGGTCCTACACTAGAATGTAGGGTTATATTACAGAAGTATGCTTGCAACATGACATTTAAAAATTTAAAATTTCTGCTTCCATTATGAACATGTTATCTTTAAATGTTCAAACATTATTTATTAATAATACAAACTCTCTACTGTGTACTGATTCACAAAACTGCCGTACAGGTTCTAGTTCTAGCTAAATGACACAGTTAGATTTTCTGGCACTAATCTAGTCTCATCTTTATATATCTCTATATGACTACACTCAACACTTTTCTCAATATGCACATTAAAAAAGCTTATCTATTCATAAATATACACAAGTTATCAATACCTGATAATACAGTATCATAATTTCATAATCTTAAATAACAACTAGTTGCTTATCTATTAGTGTTAAATGTTGTGATTGCATCTCATGTTCAATCCCTAGTAATCTACACATAGCCCTATACTTAGGTTCACGTACATAATATAAATATGACTAATTGTCATAACATTCATAATAATAATAATGCAGTAGGTTTAATGTTACATCTGATTTTTATATTTGCATGAAAGTCTAAATAAAAATATGTACGTAGTTTCAACGACTGATTTTTTAATAATTGTAATACTTCATTGAAATTAAATGAAGAAAGTATTCTTCAAAAGAAAACGACATTTTTAAACTAACGCGAATGCAAATTCAGTTTTATCAAAAACTATATGACTAGAAAATATTTATAAGTTTCTTTGTTGTTGCTGTGAAATGAACACCAAGCAAGAAAATTAGTTGTATTTGCTAAGACAGCTAAATTGCTGTTTTATTTTGAAATGAATATCAGATCTTTGGGTAACGTTGTGACAGAAAGAAAGCTTAATAGACACAAAAGGCGAGGTAAAAGAAGAAAGATGAAATGGTATCAACAGTAAAATTTTATAAAAATAAAAATATTTCATTTACAAAATTAAAAATACAAATATATTACAATTAAACATTGGAAAAATATTGATTCATTATAGGGGAAATTTGAAAATTAAATCGAACCCGATAAAAAATTAAAACATAATATTGCTTCCAAGAGAATGTCAGCAGTAGTCTTGATCACAAATTAAAAGATAGAAATGAGTAGTTTACCGGCGAGTTTGTGCTTGGAATGTTCAAAGAGGGATCGTGGTAGTCATGGTCAGTTCTTTGAACTTTTCCGTGATAGCAAAATTGTCTGCGATTGAACTGAGCTGACAAGACAAAACAATTCTTACAGGTCTATTCGAAGTAGTTTACCGGCGAGTTTGTGCTTGGAATGTTCAAAGAGGGATCGTGGTAGTCATGGTCAGTTCTTTGAACTTTTCCGTGATAGCAAAATTGTCTGCGATTGAACTGAGCTGACAAGACAAAACAATCCTTACAGGTCTAGTCGAAGTAGTTTACCGGCGAGTTTGTGCTTGGACTGTGCAAAGAGGGATCGTGGTAGTCATGGTCAGTTCTTTTAACTTTTTCGTGATAGCAAAATTGTCTGCAACTGAACTGAGCTGACAAGACAAAACAGTCCTTATATGTCTTATTCGAAGAAAGCCCTCAACAGTTCCGGTCTCTTGCAAGTCAAAAGGAGACATTCTTTAACTTTCTGTTTTTATTCGACATTCAACTCAAATGAAAGAGATATTTCTATTATGATATATATTTTCGCCACTTGCAATATGGGTGGCTTCTCGTAGTAATTTCTGTTTTATTATTTCCTAAAGAGAGGCTCCTGTAACAAGCTACTTAACCTACAGAGAATATTATGGGTCCCTATACTGAAATGAGTCTCAGGAGTAATCGGATCATTGCGTTTGGATGACTCAAGAACCCGAGAAAAAAATAAAATATAATATTGCCTCCAAAAGAAAGTTAACAGTAGTCTTGATCACAAATTAAAATATAGAAATTATAGAAATTACGAAAACCATTTTAACTTGCTAAATACCAACTCTGACTAGATATAACAGAAGGTGAAGTATTCCAACATGATTGATCATCCTACCATAGATCGAGTGTAGCAAATATATTTCTCACTAACATTGTAATTAGACAAGACTGGCTTACATAATGCACAGAAATTATAATATCGAAACTATTTAAAGACAATATTCGCTTTTATAACTGAAAAACATAGAACATGCAATATCTCTTTTTATTATCTAGATGAATAGCAGAATTTTCCTTATGAAGCAATTTTTCAGATTATATGTCTTTACTCTATGTTTAATTCATAATTTAATTCACAACATGGGCCATATTAAATACAGATTACACAGTTCTAATGTCTATGTATATAAAACACTACTGTTCGACAACGAAATAGCAGTGTTAAAGACTCGCACTTAAATATATAGCCATAAAGATGGGAAGCTAAAACCTGCAAACTAACCGAATTATACTCTATATAATCTAAGTAGAATATTTAACAATAAAAAGGTATATACATTTTCAAGATAATAGGATTTTCTAATCAAAAAATTAATGTATGTGATTCTGGATATAAAATGGATAAGATATCACTGGAACAATATTTAGCTTAATTCAATCGCTCCTACCAAATCCTGTAATGAAGGTCTTGTTGAAAATGTATGCTCGCAGATCATTACATAATAATGCGAAGGTCCCCGAAGGATCTATTCTTGGAAATACACAGTTTCTGATCGTCATAAAATATCTTATTAGTCCCCAAACAGATATTTATCGAAATGGCAACCATTTACTCTTATCTTGGCAAATTCAACAGAGCAGAAAAAATGTAACCTGCAACTGTTGAAAAAGACCTCCAATCTGTGAAATAAATAGCTTGTAAATTTTAACGCCTCTTTAAAAAAAAAACTGCTTTCATTTAACCACGACAGATAGACATTTCTGAATGTCATCTGTTTGACTGAGGCTAAACTCTGAGAGAGCAACAATATAGATTCTGAAAGAGTTCGTCTTTTGATGACCCATAACGAGAAAATAGTGCATAGAAAATTTGAAGCTCACATGAAATATTGAAATCAAATAAATATTGAGAGTAAAGTACCAAAGATTTTTGCGCAAATGAAGGAAAGAACAAAGCCTGGAAGAGATAGTACGAAAACTCAAGAAAAAGGTAGGAAGTTGTGAAGAGCCCTGTTCACTTACTCACCGAAATAACACAACACATAAGAAAATAAGAGACAACAACCAGTTAAAAAAAAAACAAGCGGGAAACGCACTTCAGTATAGACAGAAAAGACCTAGAATCGCATGCATACATGTTTACCAACAAGAGGTAAGTCTGCATTTGTTCCTTCTGGCAGCAAAACAGATTGTCATGTGTAGATGCAGGCCTCTCTGCAACTGATCGAGATCTGGGTCATCATAAAATGATCTACGCCTTCAAGGTTTCACATTCTACAGAGCCGACTGTAACAAATCAACTGTTAAATCTACAAAGAAAATTGGTTCAGCATGTTGTGCCAGAATAGTTTATATTTTGCTTGAATCCATCTCGCAGAAAGATAAATCTATCATTAGTTCGTTAATTGAATATATGTACAGTATCTGTACTGGTGCTTCTGCTGCACATCTCAAAATTCTTGAAAAATCCATGACGCGTCTGTAATCAGCAGCTATCTTGACTGACCAGGTATCTTTAGTTCAGTGACATTCTCACTTTGATATATCTTCCCTCTATCTTTTCTACAGATATTTTCATGGCAACTTCTCTTATGACCTTTTGTCTTAGTGCCTCGACTACAAGAATTAAATCGGCAACAGGTGCTAGTTCTAGCTAAATGACACAGCTAGATTTTCTGGCACTAATCTAGTCTCATATTTATATAGCTCTATATGGCTACAGTCAACACTTTTCTCAATATGCACTTTGCAAAAGCTTATCTATTCATAAATATACACAAGTTATCAATACCTGACAATTAATACAGCGTCATAAATTCATAATCTTAAATAACGACTAGTTGCTTATCGTACTAGTATTAAATGTTGTGATTGCATCTTAAGTTCAATCCCTAGTAATCTACGCATAGCCCTATACTTAGGTTCACGTACATAATATAAATATGACTAATTATCATAAAATTCATAATAATAATAATGCAGAATCGGCATCTAGGTCTCGATTTTCCTGTTGAACTACCTAGTTGAAACCGCCACTTCAACTCAGATACCTTTTCTCGCACTTTACACCTATGTAACTTCCTTCTGATATCTTGATAACGGAAATCATCACGGATTTATATGCAGCGTCGATCGCCATCTTCTGTTTTCTTTAACACTGTTCTTGTTTTTGTCCTTTTCTCAGTCCTCTTCATTTCTAGGTTTCTCCTTTTCTTTCGTTTTCACTCTCTGTACCTCAAGCTTTCTACTGCCATGCTAACCTTGCTTGGTGTGAAACGATTAAAATGGCACGTAGCATCCATTAGACCATAAAAAAATTCCTATTAACAATAACTCAATCACAGATTGTCATAAAATATATCCGGCAAACGTATCTTCAAGGAGATAAGTAATACGTTATTTTAGACTTAGCATTTAGATCTATCATTTTGGAATAACACAGAAAAGCAATGCACCATAATATAAATAGATGACACTGTCAGTCAAGAGAAATGCGCCTCTACAGATAAATTCCATGAAAAGAGTATATAAGCAAAAACGACAATTTACGCAAATGGGAATAAAAACGATACGTATATTTAGATTCTAGAAGAGTTCGTCTTTTGGTGGTACACAGTGAGAAAAGTGTGCATAGAAAATATATAACTCACATGAAATATGGAAATCAAAGGAATATTGAGAGTAAACGACCAAAGAGTTTTGCGCAAATGAATGAAAGAATAAGTGATAGTAAAAAAAGACAACTAAGACTGAGTGAAAAGATAGGATGTTGCGAAGATCGTTGCTCACTAATTCCTCAAAATAACACGACACATAAGAGAAAATAAGAGAGAACGATAAAAAAATAACAATGTAAGATTAATATGAGGCACACCTCCAATGAAACAAAAAATTCCTTAAAGTATTTCTGAGGCGAACGCACGTCATTACAGAAACAAAAAGAACTTGGATCGCATGCAGACATGTTTGCCGACAACAGGTAGATCCGAATATTTCTCGCTGGCAGTAGGACAGATTATCACAACTAGATACGGGTCTTTCTGTAATTGTTTAAGGCCTGGGTCATCATAAGATGCTTCATGCCAATAATAGCAGGGGAAAAACAGTAGCTAGCAAAACACGGTGTTTTGTGAAATCGGTCCTGTGGGTATTTCGTTCCTCAAGTCGATGTGATTTTTGACGTAATATTATTTTTGTAACTTGCCATCGCTTTTCCCTATCTGTCTTATTCACTTTGATGCTGAGAGAATATTTGGTTTGGTGTTTCTCCAAACTACAATACACTCCTTCAGTACCTTACAACCATTCAATCAGTAATTAAAGAAAAACGAGAGAAGGCGCGAATAACCTATTTTGTCCAGTCTGTGTGAATGAATTGGCAGAAGAGAACCAAAGAGCGATGATAATGAGTCAAAAGATACTCTGTGTAAGTTAAGTCAAGCTGTTGTGGAAAGCCATGACATCTTAATGAGTTTGATTGAATGGATGGCAGATCGAAGACAAACAACATCGTAAATGTCCATACGTTACTAAGTGCAACAAAAACAGGAATATGTGGAAAACGAATTTGATGAGTTTATATTAATTGATGACAGAACAAAAATGCGGAGAGATGGTAAGTATAAAACGTTATTCAGAGCAACAAACCACAGGAAGTTGTAGAGAGACATGATCACATCCTTAACGAGTTTGTTTTTAATGAATGATAGAACAAAAGCAAAACAGTGTGGGAAAGTGTTAAAATGTATTCAGGGAAACAAAATGAGGAAACTGTAGAGAGTCATTATCACCTACTTAATAAATTTGTGTAGATGGATGGCGAGACAAAGACTAGGATTTATGGCAAATATTAAAGACGTACTCAGGGCAAAAGTAGAAAAAAGTTGTGAAGAGCTATGATCACCTACTTAAAGTTCTTGTGTAGATGGATGGTGGAACAAAGACAATGATTTATGGTTAAGTGTTGAAAGTTTCAGTGCAACAGAAGACGGGTAAGTGTAAAGATACATGACCACCTACTTCATAGATTTAAGTGAATGTCAGAACAAGAACGGAGTTGAAACAGTCAAGGTTAACTCAGATCAATATAATACAGGAAGTTGTGGAGAGCAATTACCAACTTTTAGATGTTCGTGTAAATCGGTAGTAGAAAAGATATTAAAGAGAAAAGAATTAGAGCCACAAAAACCAGAAACAGTTGAGCTATGATCATTTACTTATTGAGTTGGCGTTAATTGTTGACAGAACAAAAATAGATTAAGGGGTGATCAAGAGTTAATAATAAATTTCAGGAAAGTGTGGAGAGGGATAAACTTAATCCAGGCCCATAGAGCGGGAGGGTCAGCGAGTTACAGCTGGACAGTGTAAACATTTTAATCCAGCCATATTTGAAATGATATTTATCTTTGTCAATAAATCCTTCTTATGTTTTGTGAACTGCAAAAGTTAGTGGTTTATTATAATGCATCCTTAATGAAAAATAAAAGTATTTTAAGTTTAAAAAGTGGAAAATGTTTGTAAAAAATTAAGGTTGTTCTTTGCAATTTTTTAATTACAGTTGGCTTCTGGACTGAATCACCCACTGCAGTTCGGATTCCATAAAATAAATAGAATTGGTTTTCAAGTTGATATTCCAAATGTTTACGCCATTGTGGCCGTCCAGATATAAAGTCATAGTAGTGCATCAGTGAAAAATTATTTACTCAGGTCTCTCCACTTAGACAAATTATGAAAAAGTTCGGGTTTAATGTAGGGGACATAAATGCGTACACACGTTTTGGGCCAAGGAGAAAATTTATCCAGCCCCCCAAACCGTTGATACAAGATATATTTAAGTCTTAAAAATACTTCTGCAAGATACATGATATATTTAATTTTTAAAAATACTTTTACAAGATACAAGTATATTTAATTCTTAAATATACTTCTACAAGATACAAGAATATTTAATTCTTAAATTTCCTTCTACAAGATACAAGTATATTAATTCGTAAATATACTTCTACTAGATACATGATATATTTAACTCTTAAATATACTTCTGCAAGATACAAGTATATTTAATTCTTAAATATACTTCTACAAGATACATGATATATTTAATTCTTAAATATACTTCTACAATATACAAGTATATTTAATTCTTAAATATACTTCTACAAGATACATGATATATTTAATTCTTAAATATACTTCTACAAGATACATGATATATTTAATTCTTAAATATACTTCTACAAGATACATGATATATTTAATTCTTAAATATACTTCTACCAGATGCAAGTATATTTAATTCTTACATATACTTCTACAAGATACATGATATATTTAATTCTTAAATATACTTCTACAAGATACATGATATATTTAATTCTTAAATATACTTCTACAAGATACATGATATATTTAATTCTTAAATATACTTCTACAAGATACATGATATATTTAATTCTTAAATATACTTCTACAAGATACATGATATATTTAATTCTTAAATATACATCTACAAGATACATGATATATTTAATTCTTAAATATACTTCTACAAGATACATGATATATTTAATTCTTAAATATACTTCTACCAGATACAAGTATATTTAATTCTTAAATATACTTCTACAAGATACATGATATATTTAATTCTTAAATATACTTCTACCAGATACAAGTATATTTAATTCTTAAATATACTTCTACAAGATACATGATATATTTAATTCTTAAATATACTTCTACAATATACAAGTATATTTAATTCTTAAATATACTTCTACAAGATACATGATATATTTAATTCTTAAATATACTTCTACAATATACAAGTATATTTAATTCTTAAATATATTTCTACAAGATACATGATATATTTAATTCTTAAATATACTTCTACAAGATACATGATATATTTAATTCTTAAATATACTTCTACAAGATACATGATATATTTAATTCTTAAATATACTTCTACAAGATACATGATATATTTAATTCTTAAATATACTTCTACAAGATACATGATATATTTAATTCTTAAATATACTTCTACAAGATGATTGAAGCTAATTTCTTCAAATTACTTCTTGTTTGAGTCGTATACATGCATGTCGTAGTTCATCATGGTTCTTCCTAACTATACATTGTCGTTCTTACTATCTTTTCTTTTCACCCAAACTCCCAGTCAATGTTCTGCTATGATTTACACAGGATCGTTTAGTTAATTACATGCTGCTTCACTTAATGTTACTTGCTTGAGCGAGCGAAAAAATCTGTATTCCCGTAGACACCTTGCGACGTACACTACCAGCCATAATTATTAGGCAACCCTAGTGTTTTAAAAAATGATGTATTTCATAATATTTATTAGTATTTATTGCCAACTGAATAATTGTAAATGAAAATAGAATGATTCTTTTGATAATACTGCACAATAATATGTGCAACAAATGAATTTATAAATATTTAATAATTACATATATTGCAGTTTCATCAATGAAAGAATAAAGAAAATTTAGGGTGATTCGGACGAGTTCATATTTTCATCTTTGTCTTTTGCAAAATAAAACATAACAAAAGAACCATTCTATTTTCATTTAGAATTATCCACTTGACAATTAATACTAAATATAGTATGAAATACAACAGTTCTTTTAAAAAAACCTGGGGTGACCTAATAATTATGGCCCGTAGTGTGTATTTTCACAGCTCTCAATTCCAGTAGACTTTCTTGGCTTCTGAGACCACAGCTGTTAGTCAGTTAGGCATTGCATTCCATAGCATAGATTTTTACGGGATTTCACTTACTGTCTCTATGCCAAACCAGATTTAAATTCAGAGTTGTTCTCCTAGACTGGTTGCCTACTACGGTTAACGAGCCCAATCTGCCGTACGACTGCATCTACTGTGAAAAAAAAGAAGAGTTAGTACGTTTCTCAAGGCTATATGCAACTAAGTGAATATATTGAACTCGACTGGAATTCAAAATTGGTTCTTCCATTTCTCATTCAGAAACGCTAGCCTTTTTACCAGCCGCCCATCTAAAACTGGGATGCAAAACTTCATTATCCAAAGTTATTAATAGTTTTAAATGTTTCCTCTAGAAATAATTTACAGAACGAAATATATTTTTCAAGCAGTATATTTATATAACATAAAATTTATGTGATGTCTGGCCTTCAATATGGCAGTGAATGCTGGGAAATATCATTAAAGATGAATGAAAAACTTGATGCAACTGAAATGTCGTTCTACAGAAGGATGCTGCAGATATCATGGATCGAAAATGTGACCAATGATGAGGTTTTAGAAAGGATGGAAACGCAAAGGAAATTAATACTGAGCATCAGGAAGAGACAGCTGAAGTTCTTGGAACATGTGATAAGGAAGGAAGGCTTGGAGAATTTGATACTCACAGGTCAGATACCGAGACGAAAAAGTAGCGGATAACATATTGAAGGGCCTGAGTAGGTTGATGGCAGAATGGGGTTTGGGTGGGGTAACAGGTGAAAGCGTGCCAAGAGCTACCAGGGATAAGGAGACGTGAAAAACCATCATCGCCTACAGCATGAAAGGACATGGCATATAAAAGAAGAAAAAGAGATTGCATTGAATGTGTATACTAACATTGGAGGTGACACATGATTTAAAAAAAACCGACAATCATACCGAGGGGCAATATACTGTGAGTGAGAACACTGATGTATTGATTACATCCTTAAAATAGTGTATTGAGATCTCAGATATTTATTTGGATTTAACCCTTATTTATTAATATCTTTCTTTCTAAATTTCTAAAACACGGAGAGTTGCTATTTCTTTTACATCCGGATTAGAAATTTTAAGAAGGTCAGAGAACGCAAATCTTTTGATAACATTAAGAAATATGAGGTAAAGCTGTAAATAGTGTCAGTTAGTTTGTGCCCTACGTGATACACGCTTCGGGCGATCATGTCGGTAGACTAGTTGCCAGCTAAATCTATTGAACTCAATTTGTCCTATTATTCAACCCATAAGTGGAGAGAAAAAACAGATTAATATCTTTCCCAAGTGCGTAAGTGAATGCAAGGAATTCAACTGGAATTCGATTTGTCATTCCGAGTCGCTATCCACTGCACCACAATGCACATCAAGAAAATAGTGTAGATGACTTTATTTAGAAGATGTAGGTATTGAAACGTTCAAGTCGAATTTAGCTTAATGTTTTGAAAATTAATAGTTGAAACTTGGTTTTACAGAAATTATAACACTTCTGTTACTGGAAAATTCTTTGCTACTCATTTTTTACACTCAACTTGGTTTTACAGAAATTCTAATACTTCTGGTACTGGAATCTTCTTTGCTACTAATGTTCTACACCAAAATTGGTTTTACAGAAAATCTAATACTTCTCGTACTGCAAACATTTTTGCTGCTAATGTTCAACACCTAACTTGGTTTTTACAGAAATTTTAACAATTCTGGTCCTGAAAACTTCTTTGCTACTAATGTTCTACACCCAACATGGTTTTACAGAAATTCTAACACTTCTGGTACTGAAAATTTCTTCGCTACTAATGTTCTACACCGAACTTGGTTTTACAAAAATTCTAACACTTCTGGTACTGGAAACTTCATTGCTTTTAATGTTCTACACCTAACTTACTTTTACTGAAATTCTAACACTTCTGGTACTGGAAACCTGTTTGCTACTAATGTTCTACAGCCAACTTAGTTTTACAAAAGTTCTAACAATTATGGTACTGGAAAGTTCTTTGATACTAATGTTCTACGCCAAACTTGGTTTTATAGAAATTGTAACACTTTTGGTTCTGGAAATTTCTTTGCTACCAATGTTCTACACCCAAATTTGGTTTACAGAAAGTCTAACAATTCTGGTACTGGAAATTTCTTTGCTACTAATTTTCTACACCCAACTTTCCATACAAAGATTTTATCCCCTGTCTGATATTTATTATCAGCCTTCTTTGTTCGTTTGTTTCCTTTCATTTAATAACTATATTTACGTCCATTTTTCTATGTATTGCTCATTAATATTCACTTCATCCTTCAAGGCTTGTCAAATTTACTGTATTTTCGTTTTCTCTTTTTCTTTAAGTTTTTTATGCCTTTTCCTTTTTGTTTTTGTTTTTACAGTTTTATCACTTTTCCTTTTATTCTGTCTCACATTTTTACATTTTCTACATGTTCATTATATTTACTTCTTTCCTTCTTCGTCATTCTAGTGTTTGTGTCCTTTCCCATTAACTTTTTTTATTTTTAATAAACGTCTCTTTTTCCTTATCATTCATCTCCCTTTACGCTTTATTTTGGTTATATATATTTTAGCCATTTGCCTTGTCTATGAAATTTCTAACAGTATTCTTCACTATGTTTTTGTCCTATTTTACCGGTAACATATAATTCCTTTTAAATATGCTCTTCTTAAATTACACTCCCGTTCTTTATTATACTTTCATAGCATCTGCTGCTATCTCCTGTCTTTCTCCTTGTTTTATTTTTCCTTCATTATTACTATATTTCTCCTTTAATTCTCTCTTTCTCTTCCAATCAAGAGGTATTCTGTTTCTTCAATCTCTTTCCCTCTTTTTATATCTTCGTCATGACGGCCGCATGACTTCCGCCATGATCTTTCCCTTAATACAGCCATTTAACGCGAAGTGATCCCCAAAGGACAACTACCGCCATGTCTAATTTAGGGACTGCTGTCTCCCCGGAGCCAGTGAAAATAAATCTTCTAGATCGATACGCCATTCGACCAACTAATTCCTTGTCATTTTTTACCCTAGAGAGTCTTCAGGATTAGCTTAAGCCATTTCAGCAACGTTTTTCCAAAAGGGAAGCTAGCCAGCTTTCACACCATATTTATTCACGGCTGAGAATCTCGCTCGATATTGCCCGGGCCAAAAAGAAAAAAAAAACGAAAAAAATGAAAGAACTTTCTCGAACGTGACTCCTATCAATTATGAAAATATTTCTCGTTAGATGAAAATTACAGTTCGATAATTTACAGCAGAGTTGCAGGGAAAATTCCAGAACGTATCACTGACTAAAACAGGTGACATTGCGATAGATTAATTTAAGAAAATATGTGAAGTATTGATATCTTACCAAATCTGACACAGTAAGTAATCAGTTGAACTATATATTAAATTCTGTTTTGATTACCATATTCCTACAGGAAGTAGGCAATCAAAATTTCTCACAGTATTTTTAAATTTTAATTTTAGCGTGTTTAAGAGTCAGAACACACTGCGGATTTTGAAGCTAGCCCCTGTGCAGAGCTAATTAGGACATTTGACCAAAAGAGAGAGAGCTGGTCTAATTAAAAAAAAACAGCAATGATAACTTTTAAGAAAGAACTTGTAATTCCTTAATTATTTCCATGAAACTTCAAAGCCTCACATTAACTCGCCTTCAAGCTATAAGTCCATTTTCAGCCAAAAAACCGATTTGAACCAA
The DNA here is from genome assembly GCA_037127315.1 of Ascarosepion bandense. Classification (NCBI taxonomy): domain Eukaryota; kingdom Metazoa; phylum Mollusca; class Cephalopoda; order Sepiida; family Sepiidae; genus Ascarosepion; species Ascarosepion bandense. The sequence continues at coordinate 4,075,424 of JBBBDQ010000734.1, forward strand.
AACTCTGATTTGGGTAAAAATCCAGTTCGGTCCGAAAAATGAGTTCTTCAAATCACAAACTTTAAAGAACTTCATGTCATGAAATCTTTCACATCACCTTGGCCTTTTGAAGAAATGAAATTTATTTCTACAGCTAAAATAAAGTTTTAGAAATATTTTAAACTGAATTCAAAACATTTTCTTTTAAATTCAGAAAGTTTTTTTGCCATTTTAAACTCAATATAAATTAAAAGTTTAAAATAACTACTCATACAAAATTTGTATTTTTAACTGTTCACTGCACAATCGAACATAAACTTTAATGCTTGATATTCAAGTACCAGAGAAAAGGAATGCTTTCAATTTTGGGATCATCCTTATTTCAAACATGTATAATATGTCTGGATGTGCGTTGTGGCGCAGTGGATATCGGCTCGGAACGAGAACTCGGGGAATTCAAGTTGAAATCCTTGCATTCACTTACGCGCAAATACCCTTGGGAAAGGTATTAATCCATCTCTTCCCTCCAGTTATGGGTTAAATAATAGGACAGATTGGGTTCTATAGCCTTGGTCGGCAACCAGTCTACCGCAGAAAGCAATGGCAACCTACTGCGGGATAATCTTCTGACCAGTCAGTCATGTCTCTTCCGAGACATGATCGTCCAAAGCATATATCACGTATGGCACTTAACTGACTGACTGAATAGTCAACGCTAAAATATAAAGTTTAGACGCTTCATTCATTGTTTCACGCCTAGATGTCCAAAAATTGAAATTAAGTGAGAGTGTTGCATTTTTAAAAAAATCAAATCCATTTACAAATCCATTATAACCAATATACCATTAATAATGATATTAACACAAGTTCTTGCAACTTTCATAAACCTAATGCATGCCTAATGCAAAATAAAAGCCTTACAGATTCCAATTTATACCAAGCTACTATCTATACAAATGAAAAACAATCATTATATCGAATGTATTAAAAACTAAATTTAAATCTCGAGCTTACCGGCATAATTAATGTTTCAATAATAAAGCATATAGTAATTCTACTTCCCTCTCTAAATCCTGCTAACAACTGAAAGATGCAGTTAAATGTGATTATTAAGAAAAGCTAGAATATGTAAAGCTCTACATGAAATATATTACCTTTGCTTACAAGAACAATTCTATACAATAAAATTCCCAAAACTTTCTTATTGAACCAATATAATGAAATCACTAACTTTTGCAACCATAGAACATTCCATGTCCTCAAATATACCTGAAATTTATTTCAAACTTTTCAATATTTGCTCGGTTGATAACTTTAAAAAATTAGCTTATTGAACTGAAATTCTTTTTTAATTAATATCATTATTTTATTTGAAATTATGATCAAATTCCCTCATAACTTATAAATAATTCAGTTTGTTGAACTAGTATTTTTAATTAATATTCTTTTATTTGTAATTATAAAGAAATCTCCTTATAACGTAAAAATAAAATTTTATTGAACTGGCATTTTTTTAAATTACTGTTATTATTTTATTTGCATTTATGAACGAATCCCTTCATAACGTAAAAATGATTATTAAACTGGTAAATATTTAATTTGTATTATTATTTTATTTGTACAGAGGAAGATGTTTAGAACGGCTTATGATTAAACATAATAGACGTTTATTGTCTCTTATATTTAACAGTATATGTTTAGAAAATATATAGTTATAGATGTCCAATCCAATGAATATGTGTGAGAATTGTTAAAATACTTAAATATATGTAGTACTATGTATACTTGTAGAAATACCGTCTTGATAGAAATATGTATGTGAATATACGAAAGCAAGATTTATATGTAATCCTGGATGGATATAAGTCTGTAGATATATATGTAAGTATAAACACAAGCGTATTTGTATGTACATATGTGGATGTATGGACATGAATATATGTGGATATAAATAAGTATACGTGAATGTGTTAATATGTGTGTTTACACATATCTACGTATCCATCAAATTGGAAGTTGGCTTATAATGCCTTTATGATCACCATCCAAGAAAGATGACCTCTTCGCGGTTGGTCTAGATCCCCAACTGAGATGACGCCAATGTCTCTGTCTTTAAATCTTTTTACTTGTTTTCCTATTCATTTTTAAAAAAATGATTATTTTGGTAAAATGTTTTGTACAGAATGTATGGACTATAGTGTTGTCTGATGAAATGAACTAATTTAGCTCACAGAAATTCATTTAAGAGATATTCAAGTTAAAACTTATTTGGTAAGAATTTTGTAAGTGAGATACAAAATGAAATAAGAAATACATATTATGAGAATGTGTAGGATAGATTTCGCTTGATCCTGGATTTAAGGGGCTTACGGCCACATAATGTGAAAATACAGATTACCGAAGTTAAACACCGTCGGGCCTAGTCATTAGCTCCATGAGTAACCGCTTGAGAATATCAGTTGCTGAAAGCTTCCATGTGCGGGACGTGTCAAGGATAATAGCTCGAAATTTTTAAAGAGATAAGTTTCAATAGTTTCCGTGTTAGTAAGATTTTTACCACTAAATAATTATAAAACTTCTCTGCCATCCCACCACTGCCAAAAAAAAAGAAAAAGAAATTGCTTACAATCAAAAAATATTCATTTCTTCAATTAACCTGCAATATTTTGATAAGCCGAAAAATGGATCAATTACTCAAGCTGCACTAACAAGAATCCAAATAGTTGACAGTGAAGCATCCACTTTGGTGTCTGTTGCACAAAAAACGTCTGGGGAAAATCTGACTGAGTTCAACTAGCTCCTTATGAAAGGATCCCGTTAGGAATCGGGATGGTTTGACTCTGTGTACATGGTATAGCGTGTTTTAACGTTGAAGATCTAAAGTGGTTGAACTAGGGAATCAATTTGCATTATCATAACAGTCTATTTAAGTAGTCTTCTCCCTCTGGTTATATTTTTTCACCTCCCTTAATGAAGCATCCACACCCACCAGTACTGGAAATAATGATAGAAAAATGGATGTGTATTGTGGTGTAATGGATATAAAAATCTGAGAGCAGAGTTAGAATTCCATTCGAATTCGTTTCATTCATGGATTAATATAATTGGGAAAGGAATTAATCCATATTTTCTCCATCCAAATCCAGATCCAGAAGCTTATATATAAAGACTAAAAAACACACTAAGCGAAACGGGTATCATAGATTTACTTGGAGATGCAACTTTTTTATGTACCATGTCCTTTCAGGACGTAGGCGATCATGGCTTTCCACATCTCCCTATTTTTGGTAGCTCTTAGCACGCTATCGTCTCTTGCACCATGCACCCCTTGTTCCGTCATTCACCTGATCAGGTCCTTCAAATATGTTATCCGCTGCTTTCAACTGTCACTTTTCCCTCTAACTGGCCTGTTAGTAACAGGTTCTCCAAGCCCACCTTCCTCATTGCATATCTCAGAAACATTAGTTGTCTCTTCCTGATGCTCAGTATTAATTTCCTGTCGTCACTATCCTTTCCAAAACCTCGTCATTGCTGACATGCTCGGTCTATGATATCAGCAGCATCCTTCTGTTTTTCCTTCATCTTCGAAGATATTTTCCAGCATTCACTGCCATATTGAAGAACCGACAGCACATAGTAATCCAGTACTCTCCTCTTTGTTTTTAGCGAAATTGTCATGTTTGTTAATACTTTACTCAACTTCTGGAATGCTCTTTCCTCATGCAAATTCGCCTTCTGATCTCAGAGTCGCACTTTCCATCTTCTGTTAGAACACTTCCCAGGTATGTAAATTTCTGTACCTGATTGATTTTGGAGTCCCTCACCATGCAACATAATTCATTAATCTCACACTGAATTGTCTCAGAAAGAAATTACTTGAAGGAGAGTTTATAAGGGCATTTAACTATTTGAGAGCGTAAAAATTAAAAGAAAAATAAACAGGAGACGAATATATAAATGATTAACCTTCATAAAGCCTTAAGTGTCATTTTCTTTCTTTTTTTTTGTCAAAAGAAATCTTACCGACCTGGATAGAATAGAAAAATTCCAATAAATAACCGTGATTAACTTTTGCTAGGTAAAATTAACACGGCGTTAGCAACTTTCTGACTGAAGGAAGCAATTATACATTCTTTAATTTATAATTTCCAGAAGTACGACCATAGCAGAGTATTAGGCAGTATTAAATTCACGAATAACTAAAAACAAATCCGGTTAAGTTAAATTGGGAACTGGCAAGTAATATTCCTATACATTAAAAAAAAAACGCCAAAAATGTTTGAAACCATATACAAATACAACTAAATATTTTAAGAAATCTTAATACTTACACATTTTTGGTCAGTCGAGAGCACTCTTGTGTAGGCTTATGTGAATTATTTTTATTTTTAAATTTAATTAACTGTTTTCCAAATACAAATCCCATTATTTAACGCATTGCTCTCGAGAGTAGATGCTTTCATATCTTTCCATGCATACTTTGGCATAAGTAAATCTAACAAACACGACATTCTTATTTTTAATTATGAAACATTATCCATTACAACACCAACAAATCTGACTTGTTTATGGCATGGCTTAACCTAGATTTTTAGATAAATATAATCAAAATAACATTAGGAGTGGGATTCAAAGACTAGGCGATATCGTCTACTGGTAGGCGATTTAAACTGTTGACTTAGCAGTAAGGAACAGAACAGAAAACAGTAGCCGATTATAAAATTCTGTGAGGTATACAAGATATTGATATTAAAAGTGTATTTCAAGTAACGCTACGCAAAAAATATCGGAGATATGCAAAGTAATTGTAATTATATAAATTAAATATAATTGTAATTATATAATTGTAATTATAAAAAAGCTAAAGGCTAAAATGTTTCTCATTCCTAGAATCGATATAAATATTTATTCTGGGGTAAATAACGCACAGTAATACAAATAGTCTAGTCTAGACTCTTAATAATATCTCAACTGATTAAAGGAAACCGTTGGGTTCAGTTTTCAGTGTATTTCTTACAAACGACACGGACTGTGACTTAGTAAGTCTTAAATATTATAACAGACAGAAATCGAGTTATATCAGTAGCGACAAGGATTCGAAACTCATACAAGTGAAAACAGAGTGAAGGGGTATTGAAACTAATACGAGTTATTATTGGTGTTACGAGGATATTTGAGTTTCATGCTGAATATAACAAGAGAAAATACTTGTTGCTTCGGCTTACAGGATAACTGTGATTACGAGAATTTAAACCACGTTTGATTAAAGTTTTTGTGTGTAGAAAAATAGTGTGAAAAGTATATTTTTCAAAGATGACGGAAACATTGGCTTCTGTGGTACGAATTCCACAACAACAACAGCCATGCAAACCGCGGCAACATCATCAGTTGTTGGAACTCTAGAAACAACAACAAAAGTTACCTGAAATAATATAGAGAAAAACAAGAAAAATGTCCTACATATTTTATTTCTGACGCTTTAGAAAAACACATATCTAAATTTACATACAATGCAGTTAATGGAATTACATTTCTACTGTTTTCGAAAATACAAACAACATTTTAGAAAAGAATACAGCGACTGGGAAATAAGAGAAAAAACATGACATTTATTGAGAAAACTAGCACCAATAGTACAAGAAAAGTGCTGTAACTTTATGCTATAAAAAGTGGTGATATTTATTTATAAGAAACAGTATAATTTCTTATTAATATTTTTAATGACAAAAACTCTTTATTAAACAGTTATTGGAAATGTATGAATCTCAAAAAATACAAGGTAATGATTTTGTAAAATATACTGGAGTTGTTAACAAGGAGGATGAAGACAAACTGACTTTGGATGTGTTTGATGGCTTAATTTTCGTCCAAGTGTTCACAGCAAAAAAAAAGTTGCTGAAAAATTGGCGAAAATTATAATAAAACTTGATAAAAATTACACTGCACGAAATGTCGAACGAATGTCAAAGAATCTTAAATCTGAGGAGCGATGCCGAAGAATATTAACAAAAATAATGTGCAAATATTCAAGCGTAGACACAAAAGTGAAAAAAGGGGAAAATTAATTAATGTTACAGTGGAAGTTTACAACAAATGAACAACTGTCCCTTTAAGAATTCCAAATGATATAAGTGTAGAAATGTAATGCATATAAAGTCACATAGTAAAACTAAACCCAGAAAAAAGTGTTGCAGAAAATATTTTACGACGGAAAAATAACCAGAGATAACCAAAGATAATTGAAAAATTAAAAACATAATAACCAAGTATGCCACACGGAAAGAAATTGAAAAACCTATATTAAGGAATTTGAACGTCATGAATAGTGTCACAAGTGAGAAATTATTTTTTATTGGCAAAATGACTTGACATGTCTTATTCTGTAACGAGTGTACAAAAGAGAAAGCTTATGTGTAAACAATACTATACGCGTATTCGGTACTGACAGAATGGAATTATTCGATCTTTGCAATTTTCCTATAACGGTTTATTGTAAAAATATAAGTGGAAAAGCGAAGAATGAAAAAAAACAGAGAAAATTTAAAGAAAGAATTGAATAGAGGATTCCCTGATGTTCTGTCGAATGAGTAAGATCAGTGTATCAAATTCAAAGCAAAATTTTAATTAATAAAAGTTTCGACGTGAGCATTTAAACCGAAACAGTGTATCATTTCCAGCATTGATTAAAGTCAAAGAAGAGTTGGACAATCTTTAAAATAATTCAACCGACTTCCTTTTGGTACAAAAATAGTTTTAGTTATATTTTTACAAGCTATCAATACCAATCTTGCAGATTGTGGTTTCGCAGTCGCTCATCTGGTGATATATTAATTAATAGTGTTGTAAGTACAACCTATCGGGTATGTAAAAACAGATTTTGAAAAAATACGAAAGTACGGCTTGAAATTACGTGAGGAAAGTGCGAATTGATTTTGACTGCTATTAAGAATGTATGACAAATTATTAACAAAAATTGTCGTCAATCATATCTGTCGAGTACAAGTGCATCTAAAAATATATCTCCTCCAACATATTCTACTTGTTCATAAGCATGTATTTTATGTACATTATATGCAGGATTTGAGAGCATCACTGGACCATTTACTTAAAAAAACACGTAAAGTGGAGCTAGATTAATAAGTGTAGTAGAGCACTTGAAGAAATAAAAAAGAATACTGATGTCAGTTATACATTAAACTCACTACGATTCCAAAGCGGAAATTGTATTAGCTTCAGATGCTAGTAATTTTGTAATAGGAGCAATAACTTTCCATAAATACGATGGCAACAATATGAAAGCCAGTGCACAGGCTTCGCGTTCGCTACGACCAGCATGAAAAAAAAACTATAGTCAGCTAAAAAATGAGGCGTTAAAAATAATATTTACAGTGAAAAAATTTACAAATTTATACACGGAAATAACTTTTTGATATAAATAGACTACGCATCTCTATTATCAATGTATGATTTGAAAGAAAAGGAATCTCTACAACACTAGGTTACCAATTTATTAAATAATGATTTTACGATAAAATACCAAATGTTCAAAAAGTTAGGATATCGGGATGAATTATCAAAATAGGTACCAAAAAAAGAGAGGACACTGTCAATGCAACATTAAAATTGAAATAGAAATTAAAAAGTATTATGCAATGTAAAACGCGTATTATCAGTTACCCGGAAATATAATTAAATGTCGTGTTTATTGCAGAAATAATGAAACAATTTAAAGAAAATAAACGTCTTGAACGCTTACACGTTACGTCACGGAGCGCTGTTGTTCGCACAACGAGTTGTAATACTTATTACAAAAGCGGATATTGCATGAATTTCATAAACGAGTTTCTGGAATTTCAAGGATGAAATCTGTTATCAGGTAACGGTGACTTTTTGAACGCTCACGTAAAGAAGAATTTTTGAACGCGCAATTTTTTAAATTACAAGAAATTATAACGTTTTCATCCATGGTTGTATGAACCTAATAGGCATTTTTGATATGATTACACTTAGTCATAATTTCTGTTCTTTCATTCAATAATTCATTTTGTTTGGGAATGGCATAATCGCTAACTTTTCTGGCACAGTCTACATATTTTGCCACCGTTTTAAGGCTTAGCTGTTTTCACTATATTCCACGTTATGTCTGGGTCTTTTCCATACTTGAATTTTACTTTTTAATACAAATGTGTACTGGCCTAATTTTATGACCAAAATCAAAATAATTATATATATATATATATATATATATATATATATATATATATATAGTATTTCATATTCTTTCGGTAGACTTTTTTAACTGATTATAATGTATTTTGTGTTACCATTTATTTATTTTTCCACATATATATTTTTTTTTCTTTAATACGAAGGGGAAGAGTAGGAATGTAAATTCCAAGAACCTGATCCTAATTAATATTAAAAAATTTTAATATTAAAAAATGATGCAAGTGGAGAGGTTTTAAGATCTTACATTTAAATCTATTCCTTCCCCTCCTAAAGATAACGTTTCAAACCCCTGTAAACAATTATGTATGGAGCCGAGATAGCGTCTTCCATTTGATATTTAATACCCCGTCTTTCTCTTGTGTCTATACACACTCTAATCTCCGCCCTTCCCAGTTCTGTCCTGTTCTGTTTTCTTTAACCTAATCCCCAACTTAAAAAAATCCCATTTCCCTGACCTTAAAGGAACTCTCAATTCTTGACCGTTGTTAACTTTGCCCTTCCCCCTTTACCCCAGGGCTTTCTCTATTTAGAACAGAACAATGTCGCTGAGGTGACATGGAATCTCTGTTAGAGATCTCATGTCGAAAGGTGCATCCGACACCTCTGAATTCTGAAAATTTTAAGAAAATACTAACACAAAATATATTATAATCAGTTAAAAAATTCTGACGAAGAAAGGCCCGAAAAACTGGGAGAAACTATATAAATACTATATGACGTTTTTAATGTACCTACACCCCAATTATTCGTTTAACGTACAAGTAAAATATCCAGAAAAAGGAAACGTGTGAAAAGACTAGCGATCGTACATAAACATAATGAAAACAAAATTCTGTCCTTTGCCAAAAAATCTAGAAAAAGGATGGGGTGAATACTAATAAATAAAATAAAGTAAAATGCTTATTTAAAAAATATCAAAGAGAGAGATGTAGTAGAGTAAATATTTTTTTTAATCATCTCACACAAAGCAAGGCATTCCACTGCCACTATTGCGCATGGGGCTACATAGGGGAAGGTAAAGAAAAGGAGTGGTTAGACATAGGGAATGTCAGGAGGAAGGTGACTGATGACTAAGGATAGCGAGGATGAGGGTTGGGCAGATGGGAAGAGTGCTTGATAGAATGGGAGCAGGTTAGTGTGTTAGGAGGTGTCTATTGACCTTACATTTAAACTCCTGGAGATTGTAGCCGTCGGGGAAGCAATCGTTTGGAAGAGAATTCCACAGTCGGGAAGTGCGAGGAAAGAAACTGTTGGAGTAGAAGTTACGGCTGCATTTTATCGGTTTCACTGTAAAAGAGTGGGATCTAGTTGCTAATCTAGTATCTCGTGCAAATTCATATTTAGGGGCCACCAGTGATCTAAGTTCATCGGAGCAGAAGCCGTGAAAATATTTATGGAAGAGACACAGGGAAGCCACGTCGCGCCTGTGGGAGAGAGACTGCAGGCGGTCTGCCAAGTCGGTATCTATCACATTACAGACCCTCCTCTGAACCTTATCGAGAAGACCGAGGAGAACAGCAGGGGCACCCGACCAGATATGGCAGCAGTATTCAATGCACGGGTGGATGGTAGATTTGTAATATTCCCGAGTGACAAAAATAGACTTGTGTAGAGTCTTAAATAAAGAACTCTAAGTTCAAAATGCAGTTAGATTTTGTCTTCAGAGTATTTCTCACAGATGTCGCGGCGATTGCCTCATTAAGACAATATTATAAACGACAGAAACAGAGCTATAACTATATCTCCGCAAACATCAAACATTTTGCATTTTCTATAAATTTGGGAAACGTCATTAATAGTTAAATAGTTCTTCAGATGAAATGACATTGAATTTCGGATATGAAACCTTTTAAGGGAAAACCAAAAAAAATATATTATTGAAATTTATTAGTTGCTACTAAAACTTATTCTTTGCAATTTTATAATTAACAATAAAAATCATTTAATTTTTTTGTCAATACTTGCAACATTAACCATACATATGAAACTAACCTTAAACATAAAGTAAATGATAGAAATAGTTTTCAATGGGAAAGTTTACTTTCCCTCGTTTTTTTCATATGGTTTTATATGTCTGCGTTTTTTGTTAGAAATGTTTGATATTTTTACGAAATCATAAACCCAGTTTATGGACCTGTAACAATCATTTGCCAAACATTAATGGTTTGATTTTAAATATTTATTATACAGGTATACGCTGGAACTCTGTGTGTGTGTGTGCGTGTGTGTGTGAAAGTGTGCGATGACGCAAAAAAGTTATTTTCTGAACAGGCAGATTTTTTTAATTTAAACATAGAAAAAATGATCAATGAAAAGAATAACTCCCCAAGATAGATTAAAGACATGGATCAGAGGACAAAGCAAGAAGTATAGGTGTGATTAAGCAATCAAATGAAGGTCGTACTTTAAGCAATTTGGCTACTATGAGCGTCGCTGATTAAACGAAGCTGATTATTTCTTAATCATATTGATGCTTCAAAATGCTTTTATCTTCACGCCGTTTTGAACTTATATTCTAATAAAAGTCAATCCATCACTGTCGAAATATCCGCCGAGCGACGTATTCGGACCAATCGCTGACTATTCTGGCCAGGCTGAACGTGCTATTTTATCCGATGATATTAAACTTTCTTTATTAGTAGGGATAGTACTAATAACTGGAGATATAAACTATATACGAGTTATGTAATCCAAAAAAAAAACAGTTTCAGTCAAGAGAGGGGTTACAATTCTGTGAAAATGCTTTAATTGGAAATTTTACGCGAGTAGAAAGAATCAGGAAGAAAGAAAAAGAGAGAACCTAAAGCAGTCGGCCGAAAATCTCAATCTAGACGTTCGTTTTTTCTTATGTAACAACGAGCGGAACATACGTCACTTCTGGGAAGGAACTGGCTTTAGAAAGCCAAGTAAATGGCCTGACGTGGCTAGAAGTAGACCACAAGAATATCTATGGCGTGAAATGGAGAACAGCAACTTTGATAGAAGACCAAAAAATCTGAGATTAAATGATCTGCCAAAACAAAAACAAGCTGAAATAACCCCAAGAGAAATGTATTAACCTTGTGAAAAAATACACTAAACTGCAACAGGAGAAAAAAAGGATATAAAATTACTCATAGCATCAGGGGATTGCTAATTTTCCGCATGGTATTTTTTTGTTGTTGTTGATTTTGAATTAATTTTGCTGAGTGTAATGCAAAATAATATATATATATATATATATATATATATATATATATGTGTGTGTGTGTGTGTGTACTTATTGCTAGAAATGATATTTAAATATGTCATGCTTTGTAAACAGCACTAGGGTAAAATTTAAAAACAATTAAACTACGAGCGGAATCAAATAATCTTTTCCGTAGGTATGTGGCTACGTATTTATCTTGAATTTATGGAAATTTAATTAATGTCAAATTTAAGCATATATATATATATATATATACGACGCACATGCAGTTTTTAATATATGCGTATTAAAGTCTATTATGTCATATGTGCATGTGAGACTGTAACTGCTTCCTCACTCAGGCGTGTATGCAATTGTGTCTGTTTTGAATATATAATTCTACATTTCTCCTCTTGCAATGTTTAATGTATCAATTTCATAAATGATATTTTTCTTGATACATAAGCAAATATTATATGTAACAAAATACACTGGATTCAGTAGAGTTTATATGATTACCTTCACTTGGTTTGCTAAGACGCTGTTACGTAGCGCTTTTAAACAGCTAAATATCAGCGACTTCCTATTTATTCGTCCTTTTCCTCTAGTGACAACGTTAACACGAGACCTGCTTACGGATAAAATTTTTCCCCATGTGACAGAACACTTTCACACATTTGACACACACACACGCACTCACACAGACAGACAGGCACACACACACACACAGAAACACACACACATAGAAAGATAGACAAAATTCCTAATTCTAGATTTATATCTCGTCTTACTTGTCAGCTAATTGTGTACGTATGCAAATATTTAGGGCGTCCTTAAAATCTGGACACATTGGTTAAAATGCATACTTTTTAGAAATTGCAATTTAGTAACAATTTATTGAATTGAAACTACTGGAAATAAATTCTCTATGGATTCCATCATTTGTTGTGTAAAGATTTTTGCAGTTTGTATGATTCACGTGAACTCAATGCAATAAATGCACATTTTCATCAATCTTAGCGTATTCACTTTTTATGCGTTGCAGCTGATGTTTTAATTGAGTAAACATTCTCCTTTAGCATACTCCAGAAAGCAAGACAATTCTTTCTTCTTTCAACAAAACCATGTTTAATCTATAGTATTAATATAGTTAATGAGACTTTCTATGTGTCTAAACTTTATAGAAAGCTTGTGTTTTATTTTCTAGTTTGTGATTTATTAGCCATACGCAAAACAGATGAAAATGTCGCCATCCTGGAGTTAATTCAGTTTCCTGTCTACAACTAATGACAACCTGTCATTTACTTGTGTACATCTTTTACCATGGCTTTTAGCACAACTAGTAGCAGATCTCTTATTTCATAATTCTTCTTAATATACTGTGGTTGCCTGTAGAAATCACAATATATGTTTGTATATATATATATATATATATATATATATATATATATATGACTCTTACAATTAAACTATGTTGGGGATCCATTCATTTCCCATTTATTTTGGGGAGAAAATATATCGTGCGATCCTCTAATCACCAGTATAGATTTGAAATAAATAACAGAGCCATAAATACTTACAACAGCAACAACAAATAAACTGAATAGAATATTTACTTCAAAAATTAAAAATAATAAAAATACGTTGATATTGACGTTTTATATTTCTTCAGAAATTTTAGAAAACATCTCTATAGCATATTGGTTAATTTAAGAATAATGTAAGTGTGAATAAGTGTGAATAATGGATAAGTATTTTATCAGAAATTTTGGTAAAGAAACAGGCCCAAAGGTTAAAAATAAATAATTTATTTTTATTAATTTCGGATATTTATAGCAGTCTGAAGAAACATCCGTTTTGAAGGATTGACGTTAACCCTCTAGGGCCATTCGTATCATATTTGATACAGTATGAAAACAAGCCTTGAAAGAAATATTTTCCTGAAAAATTTTTTAAGAGAAATATTTTATAAATTTCAAATGAAAGCAGTACTGACTGCTCAGTCAATGAATACCAAATGTTTCCTTTTAGGGAAATACCAAATGTTTCCTTATAGGGAAATACTGTATCAAATATGATACGAATGGCCCTAGAGGGTTAAACCACGGTAGGGTTAGTATTAATGTGAGAAATTAGTTAAGTTCGGCTTATGAAAACTTCCGGTGTTTTTATCTGGATTCAATCTTTTTTCTACTTTTCTTTGTTTGTTTGAGTGTTGCCTTATCGTAAGTTGAAAAAGTATAAAAATAAAAGTTTAGAAAATAAAAGAGAACAAGTAAAGAGTTTTAAAGAAAAGTGAATGACATCAGCTATCATATTTATTTTTGTTTCGATACTAAGGATGATCAGTCAGACAAGATCAAAATGGCAGTTGATGTACAAAATGATCTCAAATTCTTCGATAACTGGGGCAAAATATCTCTTGTTTAGTTTTAACGTCTCCAAAATTATTTGAGAAATACCTCTCTACATTCCATCAGCATGAATATTGCTGACCTAGAGAAAAGTGACTCGTGCAATGATTCTCAGCTGATATGAAGTGAAATGAATAGATTGTGTCTGGTCATGTCTATTATTTGAACGACTCTCGACTGCCGAATACTGTATGGTGAACTGAAATGCGGGAAGCGTTGTCGCAGAGGTAAAAAGACATCATAAATAAGAGGCAGCTCGATATAAAAAAAAACTGGGAATAGCTAAATACCATTAATGTCATCGAATGCTTCTTAATGAAGTGGCAACAACCACTGAGTCAGTTCAGCAACCAGTGAGTATCCGTCTGGAGATATGGTCGTCACGCAGTTAAAACCTAGATGAATCTATTTCACGTGTCTTTATTGAATACAGCATACAGTTGATTATTGTAATGAGAGTGATAATGATGAGAACCAGATTTCAAGGCGTTGTTCCATGACATCATTACCGAAGAAAGGCTTGAACTTTCACCGATTTCATAGGTGTCTATTTCCTTGATGAACTTGCCTTCACCCTCTGTTGAAACTTAAGCTCATTGCAGACTTCAAGTGGGACTACTATACATTATCCAATGATAAAAATGCTGAATAAATGATCAGTTCATTGCACCGTCCCAGTAAATATTTCATACTCCCTTCTATTCTCACATGAGTCATTTCGGATTAAAAGTTGAGTATTGCTGCTTAGTCCTCATTCGCATGTGTTGGCCGGTTTCAACAGCGTTCTAATGGCCTTGCGGGTGACGAAATATTTTCCGATATACAGTCCCATTCCCACACACGAAACATTGCAAGACTCTTGCTACTTCATAGCTATTTTCATGGTACGTGTTTTTACAACACATACTTCTATGTTCCAACAAATGATCTTTGCAGCTTTTTTTCTTTTTTTATAAGCGTTTCACCCCGAGCAAGGCATGTCACTGCCACTAATGCGCAGGGGGCTACATAGAGTGGAGAAAGGATGATTAAATATAGGAAATGTCAGAGGGTGGGTGATAGGCGGGTAAGGATACAGAGAATGAGGGTTGGGTAGATGAGAGTGTTCTGAGAATAGTTGGGAGTTAGTGTGATAGGAGGTGTCTATTGACCCTACATTTAAACACCTGGAGATTGTAACTGTCGGGAAAGCAGACTTGTGGAAGGGAGTTCCACAGGCGGGAAGCGCGAGAAAAGAAGATGTTGAAGTAGAATTTACGGTTACATTTTGTTTGTTTAACTGTAAAAGGGTGGGACCTAGTTGCTAATCTAGTATCTCGTGTAAATTCATGCTTAGGCGGCACCAGTGATCTAAGCTCATCGGAGCAGTAGCCATGAAATTACTTGTAGAAGAGGCACAGGGAAGCCACATCACGCCAGTGAGAGAGTGGTTGCAGCCGGTCTGCCAAGTCAGTATCAACCACGTTACAGATCTTCCTTTGTATTTTGTCAAGTAGACCAAGGAGTGCAGCAGGGGCACCCGACCAGATATGGCAGCAATATTCAATATACGGGCGGATGGTAGATTTGTATATGTGCAGAATAGATTCAGGTGGGAAAAACTTCCGGGCCCTGCACAGAGAGCCGACTTTTATAGCAGCAGATTTGGCAATGGATTCGATATAGTCATTCCATTTGAGGTCCGCCGAAAGGGTAAGGCCAAGGAGGCGTAGTATTTTACTTTCTGGGAGGCTAGCCTGTCCCCTGCTAATGGGAGGTAGATGCGATTGTCTATGGTGGTTAGTTGATAACAGCTTCGTTTTAGAGGCATTGAAATTTACCAGCCATTTCCTGCCCCAGGCCACTACGGATTGGAGGTCCCTTTCAAGTACGGCAGCGAGGTTCACTTTGGGACTCATCATGCTACTTACACAAGAATAAGTCATCCTTATCGCATTTGTGATCCATTAGTAAGAATTCAGTCCCACTCGGAAATCATTGTCACATTGGGGAACAGGCTAACAGCAAAATGTTTTCCCCAGTCAGAACAGTTTTAAATTATTCAGATTAAGAGTTAATTGTTATATTTCCTGCCTTACTGCATGAACTGTACTTGTTGACTTTAATTACGCTCAGGGTTCGTATTTTTCACTGTCTAAAAACATTAAAAACTGTCACAGTTGGATGCTTTTTTTAAATGATTTTAACCCTAAGCAAGATGGGAATACCTTTATTGCACAGTAATTTACAGGGAATAAAATTGAGAAAAATGCTGCGTATAGTTGGTATTGAGGAAGGATGAAAGATGAACGGGATTCAAGAAGATAGAAGAGGGCGATTGACGTAGCATTTTATTTTTTGGATACTGTAGCTATCAGGTATGAAAATAAAAAAAGGGTGTTCTACAGGCTGAAGGTGTGAGAAATAACTGTCTGTTGAATCGCTTACGTATCTAGAAAGTGGGACAAATTCTACTAAAGGGGATGTGAAAATCTCCATAGGTCACCTGGGTCACTTTGATTAAAATTGACGTAATTTGGAAACCTGATCTACCAGGACAACTTCAAGCGGAGATTCTTTTGAGCCACGGTACAAGCGTATTTGATGCATGGTGCCCATGCTTGGACATTAATTAACACCTAGGGTCTAAGCTTGATGAACTTTACACTCGGATGATGAGAGCTACATTTAAAATCTCATGGAGACAAAATCCAACTGGATTACAGCCTTATAGGCTCATCCCTATTATTTCTATAATAATACGCGAACGCAGAATACGCTTTGCAGAACACTGCTAGCGAACAAAACAGTAACTTGCAAGTGATCTACTGTTCTGGACACCTAGCTAAGGAGCAAGACGGGTTGGTCGCCTAGCCACCATCTACACTAATCAGCTATGTTAGGACACAGAATGTCATCCTAATGACCTTCCAACTTTGATACAGGACCATGATGGTTGACATGATGGACCGAATTGAATAGTAAATGTTGTTTCTAAAATTGGAAATTATTTTCCGAACAACCACTTACTAAGAATACCACCCAGCAAATGCTTTATTTACAAGGAAATCGATAATTTGGGACTGTAATAGAGGTCTCACGTGATTTATTTCTCTTCGTCGTTTCTCTGTGTGTTTGGAGCTGGGGGAAATCATCTTGTTCGTTCATTGTATCTGTCTTGTTCTCTGTATGTATCTACTTCCTAACGGTTGGTTTCACCGCACCTTTGACTATAAAGTTAATGAAAAAACACATCTGGGTTTTTTTATGTCTTCTATATTTATCTCCATGAATTAAATCACATGGTCGAAAATACTGAATCTTTTTTTAAAATAGAAAGATTTCTTAACAGATGTCGTAACATATTTATTAGTAGCAAAAGAAAAAAGAAATTAAACGAGCTGATCATACACGTTGAACATGATTGATTCTTTGATGTATACATCGACTGATCAAAAATAATAGGGACAGGTGCTCTAAAAAGTAAACTACAAAACATATCCATTCGCTAATTAATCATCTTCGAAAGAGTTCCGTTGTAAAGCCTTATACTTTATCCAGTCTGGTTTTCATTAATGTAAGCGTTACTGGAACTACTTTTTTAGATAGTGAGCAATTATCTCGTTGAATTCTCTCGAATTACCTCAACGTCATCACGGGGCGAGATCTAGTGGATATGGCAGATCTTTTTGTGCCTCGCTAAACTGCTACACGAAAGAACTTTACGGATGAAACAACTGTTGTGAGGTGATACGATCATACATTACATATTTTTCGTCAAAGTATTGCTATACATATTAGAAGTCAATAAAAACATAACAAATTAGCATGAATTTAAGATCAACCCGTGTCAACAGATTGACCTTAATCACTGTACGTACTTTAATCCTTTTACATATGTACCTCCACTCAATTGCCAAAAAACAGTATAGAATGATCTTAAAAGGGTTTATACTTAAGAAAAACAAATTTTATCCTCTAAACAGTTATGTCATCATTGAGAAGAAAGATCAAATTTTGTTGACATTATTTCTTTAATTTTTTAATCCTTTCTAACACGTTCAGAATTCAGTTAAAATTTCCTTTTTTTTCCGCCAGCGATTCACGCTATGTTTACGTAATGTGACTATTTAGCAAAACGGAATATTACACAAATCGTTTTTCATCGTTGAAAGAGACATTAATGTAAAACTATTCTTGCAAAAATCAAATGATAGTCTGAATTTAATGAGACTTTCAGGAATTATTTAAAAATGAATGAAAGAAATTATTTATTCAATTATTATTTTTAGAAAATCTTGGTAAAATAGTTTTTTGCATCTGTTACTCCCCACTCCAATTAATTGCATAAAACTTCTAGAAATACATTATCTATACTATTTTTTTATTTCTTAGTTAAATGCAGAACTTATTGAGGAATGTAAATAATGTATTTTTTATTTTTTACAATTAACAGATCATTTTTCGAAATTGTGCTCCGAATAGTAAAATCTAAAATTCATTAAATCTACGCTATTTTTAATGCAGATAAAGTATTAATTTGTTTTATTAATGATATAATTTTAGGATATATTCTGAAGAAGAAAACACTGATGAATAATGAACTTTTATAAAAAATGTTTTCATATTTATCTTAGCAAATTAAACATTTATACATATTTCTAAATTTCTTCCAGTTACTCACTGTCTCTGGTTATTAATTCATTAAAAATAAACTTAATATACAAATAAAAACTTTAATTTAAGCTTAAATTTAGAATTATGACATTGAAAATTTAGAATTATGACATTGAAAATCACTTTTTATCATGTTAAGCGGAACATTTTCTTTTACTATGGAAACTTATAAGAGACTTATCGTGAAGAAGTCACTTATTTTAAGTGTTGTTCCCCTTACGAAATGTTAAAATGGGTTATGTCAGTTTTTGGTCAACATACTTCCAGATTGATTGATACCAGTTGCTGTCATCACTTACTTGAAATTTCAACGAGATAGACCTTTTGGATGAAGAAATACTTTTATTGTAAATTTCATGCCATAAACAAGTAATATTGTTTCAAATTAAATTAATTTAACTTTAGCTTTTATAATTTTCAAAAAACAAACGAGCAAGAGATATATATTCTTTTACACAAGATTTTTAATATCAATAATTAAGTTTTGTTTACAAATTTGTCAATCGCTCAATAAAATGGCCGAAATATTTTTTTAAAATGCCAAGATTTTAAATTCCGATTATTATAATTTCTGTTTGAAATACACCAACGTATTTTGCTTATTGAAAATTGTAAATACAATCAATTAGCATTCAATTATGCCAAATTAAATTTTCAAGACAAAGGTTTTATTTTAAAAAAATCAATTTAAATCTTATTAACAAAAATGGAATGAAGGTCCTTACTTAATCTAGACCCAATATGTCTTGATAAAACTCCTTATATTAGTAACACTAAGGAAAATGTTTTCAAAAATTGAAAGAATAATTTCAACAATATTAGAAGCAAGAAACATTCTCTGGTCTCATTCCAACGTACACAGATGATGCATTACTGCCTAAATACACTCAATATATACACTGCGTGCTAAATTATAATCGAGATAACTTTTTCCTAATATTTAAAAAACCGTCCAATCAATTCAAAAATAATTTTTGCTTCAATTATGCCAACACTGATCTGCGCAATCACTGAAATTTTCGTACTGATCTGTGCAAGGTAAACAAACTGGCTCTAGATTGGTTATCAGAACGGTGATTTGAGTGTGCCAAATTATTAGACAAGTGTAAGATTGTAGTGAAAAGATGGGCCGTAAATGCATTTTAAGTGATGCTTAAAAGAAAACTATCACCTCAGAACTCTCAAAAGGTAAATAGTTGTGGATTCTTGGAGAAGAACCGAACAAAATAATGAACAAAACAGAACGTAAATATACAAACTTGAACGCAGGTCAGTAATCCAGAAATACGATTAGTAAGGAATATATATATATATATATATATATATATATATATATATATATATATATATATATACAAATCTTTGAAGTAAAGCCGTGCTGGAAACAGTATATCCTTGTTATATTATTCTGACTAAATGGAGCTTAGAGCTACAATGACTACTGAAGCGGTATTCTCTGTGTAACTTCGGAATCTCTAGGTAACTAACAGACCTATTACGTTACTCGTATAATGTCTTACTGTACTCTAACGGATGTGATGTATCTCACTATGGCAGGAGTTTATGTATACCCAAGTCAAATTCATTATCATAGAAAAAGGGGATATCCCACAAAATAGATCTACCCTAGAAATTTCTAAAATGATAGGGCGGTGTCATCAAACAATGACTCTACACAAGTGTGCAAAAAGCAGATAAAGCCAAGCCGAGGATTACTTCCCGTCATCTCATGTCACGACTTAAACGAAAGGCAACGAAGAACCCTGGAATTACCAGTCGAGAGCTTTTCAGTCGCATTGGGGATACTACTGTGTCTAAAAGTATTCGGGGAATAGCAACAATCAAAACTGTATCGAAGCCTCAGTTGACGAGAAATCACATTCAAAATCGATTGACATGGGCTGAGGACAATATGAAGACTGACTTCTAAAGTTTTGTTTACAGACGAAACTCGAGCAACACCTGATGGGCCAGATAGATGGTGCAAAAGCTGGGTAATGAACGGACCGAATAGCCATCAGCTTTTGAGACGCCGATAAGACGATAGATGCATAATGATCTGCGGTGGTATTATTGGAAAATCGTTAGTGGGCCCATGTAGAGTACCAGATGGCGTCAAAATGATTGCTGATGCATTCATAGCGTTAATGATGGAGCATCTTTAACCGTGGATGAAAATGCAAAGAGTAGCCAGAAGGGCCATTGTTTTATCCAAGATAATGCTCCCTCATATGCTGCTCACAAGACAATTGAATATTTGAAACAGTTAGGCTTCGATGGACCTCGAAAAATGAAGTGGCTAGCAAATTCTCCGGATTTGAGCCCAATCATAAATCTTTGGAGTATCATGAAGCAAACACTGTACGCCAACGAACTACAATTTAGGAGCAACGAGTTGTGGGAAGCAATTCTTGACATATCTCGCGGGATGACAGCAGATGACATTCTACAATTAACAAATTCTATGGATCGTCGACTTCTACATGTAATTTCAAACAGGAAAAAATATTTCCTATTATTTAAAAAAATGTGCCTTTGTTTGTATCTGTTATTATTTGTTTGATTATTTTATTTATTAGCTTCTTTTGATCATAAACATTCACGAGCAACATTAATAAACGTTTTGTTTGCTCAATTCTGGAAATTTGACTAAACCGTTCTAATAATCTGGCACGTTCAAATCACCGTGCTGATAACAAATATGGCGCATGTTTGTTTACATTGTACAGATCAGTAACATAAATCTCAATAATTGCGCAGGTCAGTGTTTCCAACATTGTGTGAAAATTTTGTGTAAATTGATTAGAGGATTTTTGAAATATTCGAAAAATGTTATCTCATTAATAATTTGGCACGCAATGTATATATAAACAAAATAAGTTTATGTACACACACACACACACACACACACACACACACACATATATATGTGTGTGTGCGTGTGTGTGTATATATATTTGTATATATGTGTGTGTTGACACACTTCTTAGGAAAACACTTGTTGAAAATACGCATATACTTAGACAAGAAAATAATAAACGAAAACTTAAAATTCTAGACGCTATCTACATCAAACAGTTTAAACCTAGGCTAAATAAGATAAATTTAAACACCTCCACTAACATACTTCAATGCATATAATCGACGGGAGATGTCATAGTTATTATACTTACCCCCTACGCCATAGTAGCAGCAGTTCTCAGACCAATCCCTCATGCCACTATACACTCAATTGACCAAAAACCCACTACCACCATTCCTTCTCGGCCTACAGCCATGTGCGACACAAAAATGAACCTGTCTAATTTTCTCTATATTACTCCACTCTGTTAATAATAATGTTGTATGTTCACTGAACATTACATGTTCATCCTTTGCTAATGGCTTATGTAAGCCGAAAGCTCAGACCTGATAAAAAAATCAACAATTATTGCGATTTCTTGTCGTCCTTCCATGACAACACTATCAAGCTAATCAGATCATACGAACGGATCTTACACAAAATAAATAGACAGAACTTGTCTATACTATTCAATGAAACCTGTATTAATATATATATATATATATATATATATATATATATATATGTATGTGTGTGCGTGTGTGTGTGTGTGTGTGTGTGTGTGTGTGTGTTCATATATATTTGTAGGGAAGATGTCTGACAAAATAGTAACTGTTCTTGATATATATAAAATTATATATCGTTATCCCTTATATATATATATATATATATATATATATATATATATATATATATATATATATATATGCTTGTGTGTGTGTGTGTGTGTGTGTTCATGTTTATCTAAACCTAAGAGCATATATGTAGTCATTAATATAATTAAACTTTCTAACGTCAGGTTCAGAAGATGAAGCCTCTAAGGTGTTGGACAAATTGACAAACGAATGGGAATATAGTTTTCATATTTTTCTTAACTTCGTCGTAATGACATGCTGACGCCATCGATGCGCCAGCAGCATCAACAGCAACAACGTTAATATTATTTTCTTCTTTTCCTACATATCCCAATACTGAGATAAATCTGATGATCATTAATTTGACAGAGTTCCCGTCTTGGGACACAGGCTTCAGGTAAGATGTTATGCAATCTGTTGCTTGTCTAAAGTAGAACAACTTCTTGTTAGATTTGTTATCGATTTTAGTTAGTCTCATTCGTGCCTAACTCTTTAAAAGTTATTCTAAACCATAAACAAATTGCATAACTCTTTCAAGAAGCGTGTTATATAGGATAATTGAAAATTAAGTGGCCATTTTAAAATAGTTATTTATTAACTATAGTTTTACGAGAAATGAATATAAGAGGAAAACGTATACCGTGAGGTTTTATTAAAAACCCGAAATGACCTACCAGTTTCTTTAGGCCCTAAGGTATCACGTCCACTAATTTCAGTAGAAAATGTATTGAGAAAGATATAACTTATATTCCTCCTTCAAGCTCATCCAAAGTCCTGGTTTGGTATAGTCGACTTGCTCCTTTAACAAACTACAAAAAAGTCACTGGGTGTTAAGACACAGTTTCTGTCCAGTCATTCACACATAAAATACACATACATACTTACCTGCCATTGTTTCTGGTAGGAGGGGATCCAAATCATCCCTCAGAGTGCAGCTCAGCTGTATCTCTGTCCGATGACAGTCATGCGATTGAAAAAAATTATACTGAGAGGTGCACGGTCCCGGGGAACAGTGTCCCAAGATATGGTGGCCAGCGCAACCGACCTTTGCGGTCAAATGGTCGCATCTTGCTTAAGTGGGTGATCTGGTAAATATTCCGACATAAAAATCGGATTTAAAACAAATTGGTATTTAATAGTATACGATAAATATAAGAGAACAAATTGTTTTTCATATTGGATGATGTTTTAAAATTGTTATGTAGGAAGAAAGTGTTGATACTGACACGTGTGTTAGAACACGGATCTCCAGGTAACAAATGTAACCATCGAATGAATTGTGCTACTTGAATCACGTGACCATAAATATATAGTATATAATTCAATCAAACAGAAGTCCGAGTGTGTTTTTTCTTGTACATGGGGAGTTCTTTCGAATTCTATAGTCCTACCGAGTCACTTTTGTCTGACGTGCGTTAGTGACTAGCTGCTTGTTAATTTTTGACCGTGTTGTATTTTTTTTTGCAGCCAAGACATACATTGGAACCTCATCTTTGACATAAGTTGGAATTTTTTCTTTTGTTTTATATATTATTTGATATTTGGTTGTTTTAATTTTCGTTTTTCGTTTCAGTTTTTTATTTTTATTTTTTTATTTGGTCGGCTTCGGCCGCCATATTATTTCTTTTCTTTGGTAAAGTCTTACGTTTTATTTTTGACCCCCTTTCCTTTTTGTTTAATTGTTAATATTTTTTGATCACATTCCAAAAAAAAGGCAAAAGAAAGTGAACTTTTGTTTAAAGAAAGAAAAAAGACAGTACCAGTTGACTGTTTTATTTTTATTTATTTTTCTCGTTTGATTTTCTTTTCTCGGTCGTAGGCCGACTTTATTTATTTTGTTAACCGCTTATTTTTTTTTCAGTCCTTTTTCCCTTTTTGTTTTTAATTTTTACTGTATTCTTGTTTGTTTCTTGATTGAATGTTTATTTTGTGCGTTTTGGTATAACTGTTAATTGTCTTTCCTTTTATTTTGTGTGCGTCGATAAACGTAAGACTGTAATTCTTTTTGACGTACTTGAATTTGTTTATTTAAATTAAGCACATTCTTTTTCGGCCAAAGCAAAAATTAATCCTTTGGCGGACTTTATTTAATTTCTTGTGAAAAATTATTTAATTTTATTTTCGCTTTCGAGCGACACGTTAAACTTTTTCCCTGGATTTGTAATTTCGTACTTCTTTGTGAGTTTGTATTTTCCTGTTTTGTCTTCGGACGTTTTATTTAAAGCCCTCGGGCTAAAAGTCTTATTTTTGTAGTCTATATTTGGACTTATATATTTGTGCCCCCTCCTCATTATCGAATTTTTTGCGTTATTTGCCGCTGTTAATTTTTGTGCTTTACTACGGCATTTGATTTTGTATTTAACAGTTTCCCATTCCTTACCCCCTCCCCTTCCCATTACTATTTTTAGCGGGAAAATTAAAAATTAAAAAAACTATTAGTGTAGCAAGAAAACGCCAAGATGGCCGACGGTGGTCGGTCAGTGAAAAGAGACCTGTTTGTGTCTTCTTCCAAAGCAGACCCACCAGATAAAATGAAAAAAAAAATAACCCCAAAAATGGCCAACTAAAAGAGAAAAGTAGCCCTGCTACAAAAGACAAACGAAAAGATACTAGAAGCATCTGACCAGAAGACGGCTGGGGAATTACCCTCATGCTGGAAGTCCCCGCCAAGTTGTATAATTAACCTAGCGGAGTTCTTGGAGAAGGCCAAAGGTTACGAACACCTTTTGAAAGAGGACGGGCTTTTGGCTGACCCCAATGAATTACAAAGGTTCAAACACAAAATGGTGTCAGTCTTTGTAGTCGACAGGCGGACACGCAAAATTTGTCGATCTACAAAAGACACAGTCATCCGATCACTGCTGTCCTTGGAGATCAAACCCCAACGGGTTTGATCTCCAAGGGCACCAGATACTTCATGTGGGACGTACTGTTACCCACGGCAGAAGACTGCCTGGAGATGGCGCGAAAAGAACTCATCACAAAAGACCTAATTCTAAGAACAGAGTACGAAGGACCAGGTATCGGTATATGAGGTCCCTCCTCAGATTGTCGGAGAACATTTGGCCGCCTATTTCTGCCGATATGGCCAAATTCTGTCGGCCTCCTCTGACAATCTGAACGGGGGATGGAGTTTTGATATAATGATCGATAAGGAAGCCTTCGACTCCATCCCCAACTGTTTGGACTTTTGTGGCCGGAAGATGCCGGTCATTGTGACCGGTAGAAAACCAAAATGCTGGAAGTGTGGCGAGACTGGTCACCTCGTCTCTTCCTGCCCAGGGATGAAGGCCTCTGGACTTCCGGCCACTGGCGACCAAAATACCCCTCTGGCCGAAAATGTAAAATCCGCAGCGCCTGTAATGGGCCTAGCAGCGGCTCGGACCGGTGTGGTCAAACCTCCGGTTGGGGCAAATCCCCCACTCTCCCGGACTCCAACGCCTTCCGCAAATGTAGCCCAGGAGAAGGAGGAAGGAGAGTGGCAAGTCGTTGCTAGGGGCAGAGGGAAGGTCCGAACAGCGGGGCCTCAGTTCCCTGAAGAACCAAGGATGAAAGACACCTACAGCCCCCTTCCCTCCATCAGCTCTGAGGGTGACGCCCCAGCGTCTTACGCTGAAACAGCTTCTGAGATTCAAAAGCTTTCATGGCAAAAAATTGAGCAACTAAGGAAACTAAAAGATCAACTGAAGAAAGACAGGCAGGTTAAAACCAATCCCGGGGGGTCTAAATGTCCTTCATCCTCAGCTCCGTCCAGTCCATCCACCAAAAAATCATGGCCCCACCACCAATGACGAGATCGCTAAACCCCACCCCATCTAAATTAACTGTCCTAAGGAGTGCCTCGAAAAGGGTTCCTACATTTAACACTCCTGTGTCCACACCTACTCCCTCCCCTTGCCAAACACCTAAATCTTCTCCCAAAAAGGAGAAACGTCATAGAAGTCCTTCGTCGTCTCCTGACACAGAAAAGAAGTCCGAAAAGAAAAGGAAACAACGCACATGATACAGCAAAGGGAAAGACGTCTGCAAAGTAACAGATGAGCAGGCTGAAAAAGCAATGGAACTGGCCAAAAGGCACAAAGAATTAAAAGCCCTCATGAACTTTCGCAAACTATACGGGAAAGATATTGATAACCCATCCAATTTCCCCAGGGCCAAAAGAGTTCTTACTATTGTTAGAGCTGGCCCTGGAACTTCAAATGTGTTCCAAATTATAGAGGAGGCAAATAGCGCCTTCGCCTTGGACCCACCTATGTCTTTCTGCAAAGATGATGTGGCCAATTTAAGACAGTTCTGTGCTGGGAGGCTCCCCTTTTTTGTTCACCCCTCCCTGTACAGAGCTATGAAACTAACATTTCCCTTGGACGTTGGCGGCCTGTCCCATGACGGAACCATTAAGAGTGAAATGGGCACAAGACCAATGGGACAGGCCGTCGGTGTTCTCGCCCCGGCTATGTTCAATGTGGAGGCGCAACCTTAATCGGTTAAATCATGGCTCTCTGGTTAGCTAGTTTGAATGCCCGGGGCCTGAGATCAGTCTCGCAGAGCGAGACTCGTTCGTGATCTTCAGAGTCTCGGGGTGAATGTATGCTGTTTGCAGGAGACCCGGTTTTTTGCTCACGATCATGAGAGGATTCTGTCTAAAGATTTCCATCTTTTTTCAGCATGTTTTGATGGACGTTCGAGAGGTGTTTCCTGGCTGGTAAGCAAGTCTTTAGATGCGACGTGTGCCCTTGTTTTCGCAGATCCGGCTGGAAGACTTTGCGTCCTGGATGTTACCATAAAAGGTAGGGCCTTACGTTTCATTGGGGTTTATGCGCCCAATGTCCATGCTGAGCGGCCTGCTTTGTTTCGGCAGATCGAGCCTTTTTTGACGACATCTCGTTCGGTAGTTTTAGTGGGGGATTGGAACGCCGTCCTTGACCCCGAATTAGATCGTATAGGTACTAACAATTCTGACGTGAGGCCGTTTCGGGACTCTATCGACAAGTTCGATCTTGTCGATAAGTATCGTAACGAGCATCCGCGGGAAATAGTGTGGACTTGGACAAATAGTGGCGGCTCGGTTTCCGCGGTACGTTCCAGTTACCTCGACCGAGTTTTAGTTAAGAGAGTCGAAGTAGGGCTCTTAGAATGTCCAAGTTTTCATTCGATAGTTTATTCGGATCATAGGCTTGTCCGGGTAAACTTAGATAAGCCTAATCCTAGGTTGGCTGGTTACTGGAAATTGAACGCATCATTGTTTGATGACAAAGATTTCCAGCACCAGCTGAAACTAATGATTCAGCGGGAATTGACGGGGGCTGTCATTGGGAAGAGGTGGTGGGATAAACTTAAATCGAAAAATTAGGTCTTTTGCTGCTGACTATAGTCGTCGGCTCAATCTAGCTAGTTTAGCAGAGCAAAAGACAGTAGAAGAAAAAGTTTATCGGGCTGTTAAATCCCGTGTTAGTGGGGACGTAGCCATAGCTAAGGCCGAGCTGGCCTCTCTGCTTATCAGGAAGGACCAAGCTCAGGTAGTTAGGGCTAGGTTAAAAAGAATGTCTTGCGAGGCGACGAATATGGCCGCTGAACTGCGGTTGGAGAAAGTCAGGAAAGCTTCCCAACGACATATCGCGTGCGTCACATTGCCGGATAATCGGACCGTGACTACAAACGCGGGCATATGTGAGGCTTTTCGTGATTACTTTCAGGAACTTTTCACCAGGGAGCCCGGTCTGAGCTCTGCTCAGTTCGCCACCTATTTGGCTGACTTTCCCCGCCTTGAGGCGGCTGAAGCGGCTGGGTGCGAGGGGCCCATAACAGAGGATGAAATCTGGGAAGCGCTGAAGCTAGTTGGCCGGGACAAGTCTCCGGGATTAGATGGTCTTCCCTACGAACTGTACTTGAGGCAGTCGCCCGTGCTTGTCCCTCTGCTGGAACTGATTTTCAACAACTGGATGAAACAGGGGTCTATACCTCAACGCTTCACCAGGAGTGTGATCAAGTTACTACGCAAGGATAAGAACGGTGGGGATGGCATAGGTAATTTTCGGCCCTTAACTGTTAAACGCAGAGTTAAAGATTTTGGCCAGGATCCTAGCCGCCGTTTGCAGCTTGTCCTGCCTAGTCTGATTGGCTCGGAACAGACTTGTGCTGTGAAGGGCAGGACTATTCAGGACAACCTTCATATGGTACGCTTGATCATTGAGCAAGTCGACAGTGAAGCCGCGCTGATCAATTTAGATCAGTCCAAGGCATTCGATAGGGTTGACCATCGGTTCCTCGAGTCTGTCCTTTCAGCCGCTGGTTTCGGGCCGTACTTTCGCTCCTGGATTCGCCTCTTGTATGCAACTCCCGGTGCGCTGGTGGAAGTGAATGGGGTAAGATCGAAGCCTTTCGTATTGTCTCGCTCCATTCGTCAGGGTTGTCCGTTTTCGCCTTTACTCTACGTGCTTGCGTTGGAACCGTTCCTTCGTAAGTTGAAGACGAATCCGGTCCTGCGGGGAATTTCACTACCTGGTGCTACCATCTCGGCCAGGTATTCCGCCTATGCTGACGACGTTTCGGTTCTGGTGTCGAGTAAGGCCGAGATTGACGAAGTCGGCAAAGAAATCAGAGGGTACGAAACGGTGACAGGGGCCAAGATCAACCGTGATAAGTCTGTTGGCTTTCGGTTGGGTGCGTGGAAGGGAGTTTCTCTTCCCGGACCTTTCCTCTGGACGGACGGGCCGATTAAGATACTCGGCATCTTTTTCGGTCCTGATCTCCAGTTGGAAATGAATTGGTCGGCGGTGCAGGAGAAGGCCGAGACCGCAATTTCATTGTGGTCTCGGAGGAATCTTTCCTTAAAGGGGAGGGCGGAAGTATGTGCCTCGCACATCTACCCCATTCTCCTTTACTATCTTTCTGTGCTGCCACTCCCGTGCGCCATGCTAATGGATTTAGTTAGGATGTTGTTCTCCTTTTTGTGGGAGGGCAAGTCATCTAAGGTGTGTCGCGAGATCTGTTACCTGCACCCTTCTGAAGGGGGTCTAGGCATGCCTAGCGTTGAGATTCGTCAACATACGCTTCGCATTGCGTTCCTAGACCGAATGTGTCTGCAATCGGATGGGGAAGGCAACTTCTGGAAGGAAGATGCCCATAAGAATTTCCCATCCCTTAGAAGTGTGCACTCGTCTGAATATGAGGCCAGCCGTTTACCACGTGGCGAGTGCGCCTTCTATCGTGAATGTCGGTTAGCTCTGAAACGACTCCAACGGGCGACGGATGGTCTCTCCGACGTCCAGGCGTTGTCGCGTAAGGCATATCAAATTTAATTCGGGAAGCCGTTCAGGATTATTTGATTGGCGAGCTCGGTCTTACGAGGCGGGAGGCTCGCTCATTATGGCCGTGGGCGCCCGGGTTGAAATGTCTCACTAATGATGAGGCATCACTCACTTGGCTGGTGATGCGAAGGGCCCTCTGGGTCGGCAAGAGGCTTTGTTCAGCGGGCTTGGAGAAGTCTCCAAACTGCGTGCGATGCACTGGGGAGGTGGAGTCCGTGGACCACGCCTTCTTTCAGTGCAGAGTCGTAGTACCGCTGTGCAAGTTTGTTGAAGGCATCATGGTTCGCATACTGCGCGGAAAGTTCTTTGTCCTCGAGGCCAGTTCTGTCTGTAGCAATGTGTTGCCGCCACTGACGAAGGCTGAACACTGTGTTCTTTTGCTTGCTAGGAGTTATGAGAGTCGTGATATGGAGGACGCGTCAGAAGGAGCTCTATGGGGACGAGAAGTTCACCTCTTCCCAACTAATAATCTTGTTCTTTAAGCATCAGCTTAAAGTCAAGATTAGGACGGAAAGGCGGCGGCTCCCTCCATCAGAGTTTGGAAAAAGGTGGGTACATCTTGCGCGATTGTGTCGAGTGAGAGGAGCTGATTTGGAGTGGCATATTGATGCCGGTTAGGCATGAGGATTTTGTTCCGACCACTTTGAACCTAAGCACCCCTGCCCTCATGTAGACTAGATTAGGCTTGATTTTTGTTTTGAGTTGTCGTTTATAATTTATTCTTAGCTAGGATTTGTTTGCTCATTGGCCCCTTTTATTTCTGTCCCCATTTTTCTTTTTAGTTTAACTCCCCCTCCCTTCCCTTGCTTAGGTGACTAGATATATCAGTTCTCTGGTGGGTGCAGGATGCTTTTCGTATTTCGGGTGTGACTTTCGTATTTGTTTTTGTGTTTGGATGTGTGCATACATGTGTGCGTGGTTGGAGGAATAAATGGTTTAGTTTATTTATAGTCCTGCATCGATTTCGTCTAGTTAACAGATGTATCTATCACGTGATAGAATATGTGGGGGGGTTTGTTACTAATACAGTTTTGTTTAGTTTCTTGTATATAATGCGTTTTTTCTTGTAAATATTCATTGGGTTTTTTTTTATATTGTTATTTCCCTTCCCCCCACAGACAATCATTGTACATATTGGGAGCTTAGTTAGGACTTCATTGAGACATTGTGGTATTATGGTGGACGTAGAAAGAAAGGTTAGTAAGAAAGCGTTGTTTTGGTGATAGGAATACTGTGGCATGCCTGGGTCAGTGATTGTGACTAGCTAAGTTTAACGTTAGGACTAGATGAAGACCAGCCTTCCCCATCCCCGTATTCGGCCATGTGCCACATTTTTTGTTTGAAATACAAAAATAAATAATGTTCTTTCTTGTACATCATTTCAGTGTTGTAAATCATTAAAACTTTTTTTGTTGAATGAGTCATGAGAATTATTCGGAGAGCATTATATTGTGAATTATTCGGAATATTCGTTTTATACGTTAACTTTACGCGAATATTCCGAAATATTATAACTCACTAATAACTAGAAACCAAACGTTATCTTCAAAATAACGTTACCAAACTAACGTTATGCAAAATATGGAATAATTTACAAGTTAATGATTCGAAACCGAACTAGAAACAATTACTCGTCTGCAACGAGAGCAAGTGTCTATAAACTCGAGGAAACAAAACACCGTCATGTTGTCATGATACATCTACATTTCTGCTTCTGCAAATGTACATAATTTAAGAAAAAACTGGATTGTGACACCTCGTAATGGTCTACACATCTTCTATTACCATCCGGTTTTTGATCATCCTGCGCATGACAATAAACTACATCTAGTAGCAAGGTCTCTTATCAAGGGGTTGGTGTTTTTGAGGGGCATTAAACGTAATTATTATTGTTCCCTGGTCTACACTAACCATCGACAGTAGCTCCTGTTACGGTCCCACCTATAGTCAAGTTACGAACCCCTATATAGTACCAGCTGTACAATTTTATAGTAAAATGAGCAACAATGTATTTTGAAAGCAAGATGACAATAAAAAAACACTGAAAAATTATAAAAGTAAATTTTTATAATAAAATGATCAACATTTTATAGCAAAATACAATGCAACACTAAAAGAATATAAAAATGTATTTTTATAGTAAAATTACAAGCACTACATTTTATGATTTACAAACGATATCTCTAAAAATAAAACTTTACACTGAATGCAGAAAACTATGTCCAAAATATGTAGGTGAAAGCATAAAACCACGTACAAAATATGTAAATCTCGACATTAATAACCCATAGATTTTGAAATACTGCAAAATAAAATCATTCAGCCATATTTAAAAGAAAGTGGCCAACAATACATGTCATCTGTAATTGAAGTCATAAGATTGTGTTCGATGTATGTAAATTTCAAAATTAAATAACACTTATGGATAACTCACCTGTCTAGGGATAGTTGACTCTCCATACTAATATGAGTAACAGGGTAGCGAGTAGTCAAGAAGAAAATACAATTCAGGAACCTGGCGTTACTACGTGATAATACAAAGTTCCCACCAGTACGTGGAACCTAAAGGACCGACATTTCTACTTATATTCAACGCACATCTTCTATGTTGTACACCACAACAATAACCCATAAAATTGATATGTCGCTAAACAAAATCAATCATCCAACCGGATATTTACGAATAACTTATATAACAGAATTCCACTGCCAAAAAAACAAGAACAGCTTATGACATTGTAACAAGATATGGAAAACTGATGAACAAAATATATCAGTGCAAACAATACAATTACGCAAGGACTTATACCTTTGTTTCTGAGTTTGAGTTTGGTTTCACGGCAGAAAAACTGATTTAATGAATATGGTCACACCTTTGTTCCCCTTCATTGTATTGGGAATTGGCTAGTATCATCCATATATACAGACAAAGATAAGGATGTCTATTGAGAGAGAGAGATATATCTATGACCAGAGAGCTACTGACTGCGCCTACGTTCCAGGACACTGCATACGACGAATACGATGATCACGACTACGGGCTGGATTGTTGTACCGGATTACATTTGGCTTAACCACTTAACAGCTTATTTATAAGAACATCTTTACATAAATTACTTAAAAAAGAGTGAAATGTTATGAAAATTGAGTAAATATATCTTGTATAATGTTAAAATTCTCAGGATATACAAGATTTCCCAGAGTTAATATCAATTTCAATGCAATTAGGCAACTTTGCGCTGCAGTGGATATCGGCTCGGTACGAAAAATTATAGAGCTGAGTTCGAATTCTAGGTATTGATCCATTGCTATATCTCCAGTTATAGGTTAAATAGCAGGACAGATAAGTTTATACAGCTTTATGTTGGTAAACAGTCTACCACAGAAAGTAATGGTAACCTACTGCGGGAAAAAAAAATTCTGTGGAATCAGTCAAGTATCTTTCAAAACATGATTACCCAAGCGTGTATTGTATATGGCACTTAAGTGACTGCCTAAAAATAGACACAATTAGAATTTATTCATTAATTACGATAGAAAAATAATTATTTTATAAGTCGTATGTCATAACTTCATTGAAATGTTTTGACATGTGTTAAGAACATGTTGAAAATTTACACGTAACTCTGTAAATTTAAATTTAATACTTAGTGTTGCGAAACGCATTTTGAAGCATTTAAGAATTTATCTCCTGTACTTCTAGATTAATGCATTCCTTAAGTTTAGCTAAGCTATTGATCAATTGGCGATAAATCTTAATTTTTATGAAACCCCATGCAAAGATATTCACGAGTGGAGCAACAAACACCATGCAAAGAAATCCACGGGGTGTCAACAAATATTCCTTCTTGTGTATTCATTATGAACAGGCTTCTGAATGGCAATGAAAATAAAGTTGGAAAAATTATACAAATTATGTTGCTATTAACAAAATCAGAAATATATACATTTATAACACATAAACAGAAATACACACATGAACAGAGATACAAGTGAGTTTTAAAAGAATTCACTGAAATAGATCACACAAAGCTACTTGTGCGCTGGGATTTATAGAAAAGAATGGGTACAGGGTCTGTTGAAGACTGGGTAGAGGATGTGTTGATGGACGAGATTCGGGGAGATAGAAGATGACAACTGATGTTAAAATCTAATTTTTGGGGATTGTATCTATAAGGGAATTAACTAAATGGAAGAGCGTTCCACAGGTGGAGGTGCTAGAAAATAAAATTTTGGAGTAGAAAATGCAGTAAAATGTTATAATTTCAACAGTAAAATGGTGGGACCTAGATGTCAGTCTAATAGCATGATTAAATTAAATATGGATAAAAAGCTTTTCAGAGCAGTTACCATGAAAATATTGGTAGAAAGGACAGAGTGAAGCCAAGTCACGTCGCTGTATATCTCTGAATGGATGATTTAAAGGGATTAAATAGGGTTGTTTGCTCAACATATTGTCCATCGTCGTCAGTCCTATGACCGGATTTCTGTGTCGTTCTGCCTTGCTCGTTTCGCTATTTGCGTTCCTGCCTGTGCAAATGCGTGCGTAGGATGACTGCAATGCGTTTATTCTTTGATGTAATTCTGCTGTTAAGGATCAAGATTCGCCCTGTAACGAACGAAAGAAAATAAATGTGCAATTCTAAACCTAACGTAAAAGAGGAAGTTGAGAAGGACCATATTATATTGATATTGATAGGAAGTATATACTGAAGTCAACACCCATAATTGAGACTCTGTTTCAGGCTTGTCGGATATGTCCATTTTTATATTTACATAAGCTTTTATGCAATTTAATCCATAAATATAGAATATCTTAAAACTATATTTTAACATATATTAGGTTAAAAGCTGCACTTTTGCTAAGGACTACTTGAGCCTCTAGGCTAAGTCTGAAAATATCTTGTATCCTGCTTAGAAAACAGCAATGAGAACTTTGCAGAAAAAACTGTATTTCCGCAATTCACTCCATGGAATTTTATTTTAACTCTGATTCGGACCCGAATTCCAACCCAAAAACTGATTTGGCCCGAAATTCCTATTTGGATAAAAATTCAGGACTAAATATGTTTTCTGCAACATTGGGAAACTTTAAAAATCTCACACCAGGAAACTATTTTTTTACTGATTCCCTGGTATTTCGGAGAAATAAAATTGATTTCCTCAATTAATAAACTTTTGGAGATATTTAAAATAGGATTTAAACATTTTTTGAATTCATAAAGTTTTCAATATCGAAAAAATCTTTTAAAATCACTAATTTTTTCAGTTATTTTCAACTTCGAATTATTTAACAATTTCCTTACTCACCCAGACACAAATTTCAATGCTGGATGACCAAAGACCAAATGAAGGCTATGTTTTCAATACTGAGATTATTCCGATGCCAAAAAGACATAATATGTCTATGTCAAAAAAGTGCAGCCTGAGTTAGATTGGTTTCAGAGACGGGTAAACCAGCAGAATGTGTCGTTTATTGAATAACACATAGATACGTACGTGCATAAATTTCATCGAGTACACCCCATTTTTTGTAAAAATTATGTCTACAAGCCTGCGCATACATCCGTCTTAATAAAGAATTTGTATCATGTAGCAGGGTTGTAATATGTTCCCAACAAGAGAAAACTTTGCCTGGTCATTTTCTGGAAAAATTTTGTATCATTTGTAAAACATATCTTTTGTATTTTTTTTATTTTGTAGTCTTGCGTATTTCACAATGTTTTAAACAAAATTATCGGACACATCAAAAACAACAAATAGTAGATTAATCGGTATTCCATTTATGAAAAAGTTAAAAGATAACAACACTTTAGAATTTGTAACATTGAGTGTTAAACATGAACTAATAATGTCAAGTGCCCTAGAGGACATGTTCCAGATATCCACCGTTCCTTTAAAAGCTCTGCTGAACACAGCATGCAAACTTGTTAATAATGCATGCACATTACTCCTATATGATTCGATTGTTATCAGAAGCCTAGACCGTAAAAAACACGTTGCTGTACAATCGTTACATGTCAAATGTAACCTCAACTTCTACTCAAAGAGTTTCTTTTCTCGCACTTCCCGTCCCTACATTTGTTTCCCTGATAGTTACTAAATTTTAATTAGAACATCATTGCCATGTTCTGTCTACCGAAATCTCATCAACTTGCTTAAATCTCATCCTCCTTTTGAAACCCACTTCATTTCTTATCCTTTCTTCGGCATCTCTTGTACCCTATTTTTTTTTGTCTTACTTGGGGTGTGTTGAAAAAATTGAAAAAGGAAGAGACTTGTGGAAACAAAAATGTGGTTTTATAAAAGGATGCTGAGAGATTCGTAGATTGAATACAGAGTGTTTCACCATTTTGGAAACAAAATGATCAGACACAAATCAAGGACAAGAAAAGATTGAGTAATGAAAATTGCATTTATTGAAAGGCAAGAGAATAACATTTTACGATCTGCAACTATTTATTACCAAGCAGAAAAACAATATCAGAGACCCAGAGTCTCTGATGTGGCCCGGTGATGGGACCACAAAATAATAACTCAAACACAGTGGTAAGGTTAACAACATATATTAAGTCAAAAATAGATACCAGAGAAAAGAGTAAATATAAGCTTGGCTTACTAGTGACTGACAGACAGACTGTGTTGAACTAAACTGAAGCCACCAGAGTGATTAACTCTGAGTTAATATACTGGTAGAAAGAGTCTATAGTTAAGTGGGTAACACCACACAACACGATCACTTCAAGAGCTTTTCCTCGAAAAGCTGTTTAATATTTCTTCCGTTTTGGATCGACGATCAAAGAATCCTCAATTTTTTTTTCTTCCAGATCGCCATATTTAGGGTGAAACTTGGGGTGCCTCGAGATCAAATCTCTTGAAAATGGTGTCTATCGGCTCTTCATTAGTCTGTAGTGATTCATTAATGTCGGTTGCTCGACATTTCCTCAACTGGTTATGATGGCGCTTGTGTGTATTCTTGGGGCCTTGAATTATATAAACGAGATCTCCCACTTTTTGCTTTACTGTGCATACTTCCCAAAACGTCATTTTGTTCTGATAGACTTTGAACAATACTTTCTCACCGCACGAGTAACGTTTTCTAGGAAGGGTAACCGTTTTTTGTAAATTTGCATGCTTTAGATGGATCTTATCAAATACTGGTCTTATTCATTTTGCGAACATCGTTTCTGCAGGAGATAGTTCCGTTGGCACACTGGGGCTTGATGTAATTCTATACATGTGCAGAAACTGTTGCAGCGCCTTACCAGTCAGTGTGCCCTGCGCTTGTTTAAGTGCTCGTTTTAAGGTGTCCACGAATCGCTCTGTCTCTCCGTTGGAATTAAGGTGTTATAGCGGGGTCGTAATGTGTCTTACCTGGAACGTTTCACAGAACCGTTTAAATTTACCAGACGTGAACTGCGTTCCGTTATCCGTCACCACGCAATCCACTACGCCAAAACGCGCGAACAGTTCATGAAGGAAAGATACTGTGCACCCCCTGGTAGATCTTCTGCATCTAAGAACTTCCAGCCATTTAGTGTGGCTGTCTACGACTATGAGGTAGTAATGGTCGTTCAATGGACCCGCAAAATCGGCGTGAATCCTCTGCCACGGCTGGTCAGTCTTCGGCCACGGTTTGCACATAGCTTTAGCTGCAAACGTGCACCCTTTGCATGCCTCGATCATGTCAGAGTTATCTCTGTCCATGTTTGGCCAGTAGAAGTAACGACGCATGAGACCTTCTTTTCTTTCTGTGTGATTACTTGAATACTTTCAATAGTGGTTGCCTTGAATGCATCTGACGGTTGGCCAGGTGGAAGTTCACCGTGTGCAATCCCCAGAGTAAGAAATCTTTGAGATTCGGCTCAGGCGAATAAGTTGCTCATTCGCATTTCGCTTTGTAGCCGATAAGATGCCCCCCACCAAACATTTGACGCAGTCATGCCATGAGGACATTAGCAATGTAATGAGGAGTCCCATTCTGTTGGAAATTCTGTTCCTCCTCATTAAAGTCCTGACACTCTTCGAGCTTATCCCAGAACTGCTCAAGCACGGAAAGGTAACACACATTTGTCACTGTCACTCTGTCTAGCGACTCTGTAGAGTTTTTGATTCCCGAAAACACCTAGTTCTTGGTAATAACATGAGCATTTAAGAGGATTTCATCCAAGAACAAGACATCATTCAAGAATTCTTCGAAATTGTCGGCATTTTTACGAAAAGCAATACCACATGGTTATACTCTTTTCCACATCGGTCTGGGTTAGTTGTGAGTTGATCTTGATCTGCTCCCGATAACATTTGACATCCTTAATCAGAATGCGCCTAACAGATTATACAGATATTCAAAGTTCTTGTCTCTTCCGTTGAAAATATCTGCACGGTCGCTGGCCGACTAACTCTTGAAACCTCGTCGTATTTTTGGATTTTCAGATAGTTGTAAGTGGCCCAGGTAGTGGAAAACTCGTTGCATTACGATCTTCACAAGTTTCACAAGCTTCATAGATCTTGGCCCACTTTAAAACCTGACTCCTATTTGTAAAATGTCAAAATTGATCTTATTTATATTTTGCTGGAACAATT
Organism: Ascarosepion bandense; assembly: GCA_037127315.1. Taxonomy (NCBI): domain Eukaryota; kingdom Metazoa; phylum Mollusca; class Cephalopoda; order Sepiida; family Sepiidae; genus Ascarosepion; species Ascarosepion bandense. The sequence goes on from JBBBDQ010000734.1 coordinate 4,113,457, forward strand.
TTGAGATATTTAGTTTCGTAATATGTCTTTACACAAAAGATCTTCAGCTGCAACTTTCAAGATTTCACTATCTGGTTGAATATACCAAATAATTAACTATTTCCCAGCAATAATCTGAAAAGAGAAAGAGAATAACGTCAATAAGGAAAATCTGAGAGACAGCTGCTTTGTGAAGTAGACTCTAGCGTTCACAGAAAACCCTCTGTTTCCACTCATAGTAATGGGTTACTGAATGATATTGTTATACTGGTGAGAAAGTGAGAAGTATGAAATGCATATTATGATGATATGTAGTATTGATGATGGTTCACTCTAGACCCAGAGAAGTTAACATTTTTAGATCGGGAAAGTATCCTCACAGGAGCCACATCTAGAGAATAAAATTTATTACTAAAGAAATAATGAAGGAAATAGTGAATGTCGATCCTCTCACATCTCTCGTTCATATCAACTCGGAGCACGTATCTGCTAAATATTATTATCGTAGTTAGATGGTACATAGCGTAAATTATCAACAACTAAGAGGTTTAAATTCCAAATCAAAAGAAAGACTGCCTGTGCGTGCTTCGTTTGACTTAAATGTATCGATATTTGTGTAACAAGTTTGTGTCAAGATTACTTTGTTCATTCATCATTCTTATGAATAATTCTACAAAAGGCCGCGTTAAAACATAATTTTGAAATCAAAGTGTCACATTTGATCGTCTTTTTAAATAAAATGATAGAAACGTGTCATCTTATTTTAAATTCCTTTCATTAAATTGGAATTTAGAAAGGAGAGTGGATAATTAATATCGTAACCTGATGCGAAGGTTTTAGCAGAATTGTCACCCGAAATAGTTCGATCTAAATTGTTAATTTCCATCACTAAAATTAAATGCATTGTCAGTTAAATTGTACTTAAAGGAATGTGTTTTTCTTATTCGACTGTTGATTTATTAATGTACTTTCGTACACACAGACACACACTCATACGCACACAAACGTACACAATCACATGTTTTAGCGACTTGAATATGTTCTCGCTGTATTTCAACAGATCACGTTTTCAGAAATGCGTGCGTGTAGTTTCAAATGGTAACACATATACAAGAAAGTACTACAAAGGAACTTCAATTTCAGTGTATGCCATTTCACTGCAATATAAACAACTTTGTTTCGCATAGCGTTAAACATGTCAGATTTCGTGCCAAAGATGTATTTGCAGAGAACTTTACTGTACTAATTTATTCAAAAGAAATCTGCAGGTGAAGTACATAGAATTCTTGATCATAATCTATCGGAAACAACATGTAGAGATTTGTTTAGACGTTGAAGATAAAGAACGCTTTTGTGAAAGGTTAAATACGAATAACTGGAGGCATTACTTCAAAAATACTCATGTCAGGCGAAAGCCTAACTTATAGAATTATTAGGAGTTGATCACACAACAGTTTCGAAACGTTTGAAAGCATTAAAAATAATTCAAAAGCAAGGACATTTGGTGGCGTCGTGTCACATGTGAATAACTGCGTCACTGACAGAAAAGTAAAGTTTTTGTATTGTAGCGTGACCAGAGATAAAAAGTGGATGCACTACGTTAAATCTGAGCGTAGAAAACTGTCGAGTAAGAACAGCCATGCATCAGCATCGGCGGTAGGGTTCCGAAGCATCTGCTTCACAGTTGGTGAAATCAGATGGTGGTAGTTTATTTCGATCTGCTCAAACCGAACGAAGCCACCATGGGTTATCGATGTCGACTACAACTGATCCGTTTGAATCGAGTATTGAAGGAAAAACAGTCGCTATACGAACAGTGACACATCAAAATGGTTTTGCAACATGACAACGCTAGGAAACGTTGCAAAACGGGTGAAAACCTACCTGGAAACGTCTAAATGGAAAATCTCATCCCAGCAACTGTTTTTGCCAGACATTGTCCCATCCGATTATGACTTCTTGCGATCAATGGCACATGGCTTAGCTAAGAAGCGTTTTCATTCTCATGAAGATGCCAAGAAATGGATAGACTTGTCGTTAACCTCAAAACGCGTGTCGGTTTTCCGAATTGGAATTCAAATGCTGCCAGAAAAATAGGAAAACAGAGTGGCTAGTGATGGACAATACGCTCAGTGACAGGTTTCTTACTAATTTTTGTAAATAAAACATGACTTTCATGAAAAATCAGCGAGAAATTATTGAAGGTCCTAATACACACACACACACACACACACACACACACACACACACACACACACACACACAGATAGATAGATAGATATTAAAGCAAAAAGAAAAACTATTCTTAGTTGATAATTTTTTTTTTATGATCGAATTTGCCCAGGCAACTGTAAAATTATTTTGTTGCACGTGTATATATAACAGGCAAGGGTGTCATTGGTTTATAAAGGCTTTTACATTTGAGAACATTCATGAGTATTCTTCAAATTTAAAAGCCTTGATAACCCTAACGGCCTTTTGGTGATATATTTTCGGTGTTAAACTGAAACTAAGCAGTTTGGGAGAGAACAGAATAAAACAAAATATTGATTTCATTTTTTTGGTTCGCTTTTCAAAATTCCGAAAATGAAAATATTTCATGCTTTCAAATAAGCATTTTAAAACGAGAATATATCATTGATTTAATTTTATTTTGTTAATATTATATTTTATTTTAATTTTTTTCGTCTATGGCATTTGTAAAGATAATTGCACTTTCCAAAGTGCTTTCTTTATTGTTACGCTCCGGACATATTGGTGTCATTAACTCAAATTTCTTTTTCGTTAGCTTCGCTCAACAAATCTTAGGATGTTTCTATATCTTCTCTTTCTTTATTTTATTGATATATTGGTATCAATCGGTTTATGAATTATGGTGATTTTCTAAGCACATCTTAGATGCGTGACTAGGTTGAATGTATATAGAACCAAGTTAAGTGTAAACTCATTCCTCATTCTTTTTTTCTAGTGATCCAAGTTTGGTAACGATCATACCACGTCTTTGTGTTCTTGATATATAGATGTTTAACTCGTATCTTTGTTAAAACATGATATGATACAAGGTCGAGTTTATGGTAGGGAAGCGATCGTCCAGCCCTCGCAATGGTCGGTTGCGCTGGTCTCGGCTCCAAACACCGATCTACCCCTCTAGTTCAATGAGGTGAAGCAGCCTCAAGAATCTTTTCACCGAGACCTAGCACTTCACAGTATTTTATTATTCTCAGCAGCGTCTTGACTTATAATACGGCATAACTGATATTTCGTCATAATAACTACGGACCTATTAAAATACATAAGAATAATTAGGTAATCATTTACTTCATAAAAGTCCCAAGAGCCATTCATGAGAGGAAGTTCTTGTAAAAAGAAAACGCTTCAGGAAATTCAGGAAGAAGTTTAGTGTGTAAAACAATCTTCTCGGGGTCTGTTCCAGAATGTAGCTGTTCTTGGAATGAAGAAGTACAAAGAAAACTTCTTATCAATGAAATACGAAAGAAATGTGGATGATTTGACCCTGCGTAGGTGACACGGTGGGTCTTAGACGTAAAGTTCCGAGCTGATGTTGTTAAAAAATATACCCCACCAGAGAATGTTCCATGGAATTAGTGCGAGAGCAGATATAGTCTCTGAAATTTCGTTTGTAAAAATTATATTTTATGATGGAAAAATGTGCAAGACTCTGTAGCCGCAGTGCCAAAGCTGGAAAGTAAGGACTGAGATAAGATAGCAACACGACCTCGTCACTTGAACTGAGTCTTGCCACAAAAGTTTTATGTGCCTTCATAAATTTTCCTTAATAATTAATCTGAAGACTTAACAATGTGCCTAAAGCAATGATTTTCAGCTATCATGTACCTTCAGGACATTGAAGATCATGGCTCACCACAACTTTTTGTCTTTGTTGTTCTTAGTATTTTTTTTTTTTGGTTTCTTTGCTCTTTTCTAAAAACGATTTTGTCAAACACTGACACAAGCTCAGGAGCTAGTGATTCTTTCTTTGGACAAATTTCTTTTAATATGTCTTTTAATGTCAAATATTCCCAGCCATATTTGTAATTAGATGACGTAGAAATTTAAACTGTTTTTGATATTATGTATAAGTTTCTTTTATATTTTAAGTATCTTCTAAAACTCCGTTGTTGCTTGCATGTTCAGTCCATACTATTCTCTGCATTCTTCTGGAGAAGCATGTATCTCTTTAATTGTGATAATATTTTCTAGAAAGTAGCGCTATTTTTATCTATTCATTTTATCTATCTATATAAATTCTATTAATCTCAATACTGTCTTATCTATTTCAATATGTCTAACTATAAATCTGTTCATACATCTATCTATCTATCTATCTATCCATCTATCTATCTATCTATCACATTCTGTTCATTTTTATTTTAGTCTGTTTCCTTATCTATCTATTTTTCTTGTTTTGTATTATTTTGCTTAAGTTTAGAATGGCAGCTGAAACTATCCTAATGCTCTTCGAATTTCGCCGTGGCACTTTCCGTCTTCTGTTAAAATACTTCCCAGATATTTAAATTGTACTTGCTATATTTCGGTGCAATTTGTCATTTGCATGATGTGCTTATCATTTTGATGACAACCATGCATTCTTTCTTCTTGTAGTTGGAGTTTTGTCCTTTCGTCTTGGTCTCCTGTCAGTACCTACTATCAACACTGTGTAATCTGCATGTGTTATGCTGTTAGTATTGTAGCAGCCAATATCGAATCCTGGTAAGGCTTCTAATTCTCTCATAATCACCTTACTATACTGGTTGAAAAAATTCCTATGTCTGACATGCCTTTCTATTTTGGCATATACAGGGTTTTCATGAAGTTCGTGTGCACTTTTTTAAAAAGTTTATAAACTTTATAAAGGAAAACTCAATAGGTTATATCAGTTATAAACTATAGCTCATTTCAATGAGTTTTATTAGCTCATATCATCAGACCTTACAATATTTCCTCCATTTGGTACAAAGTTTCTGTCAGAATGAATCTTTTCTTAAAATGAAGAAAGGGATAACAATAAAAATATAGCCTATATACTGAATTCATCACTGGAACAGTTTCCCTCTTTGTGCTTCATAACTTTTTGGAAATTGGGAAAATTATTTTAAGAAACAAGAAATGGTAATCTAGAATGGTGTGGTGAAAAGATTATAGACTGACTATGAAGGCCTGATGAGTGAGCTGTGATAACTGAAATGCATTAATGTAATCTCTACTTACTAATAGAAGCATTATTTCTTTTCTAGATAAATGAACATCTGATTGTTCGAAGAAGATTAAAGAAATGATTAGTACCAACTTATCTTGAAAATGGAAAAAATTCAGTATCGTGGTCTTATCAAGTACTTACAGCAAACGTTTTTAGCCCCAGAGACATTCATGTTGATATGGTGATATGGTTGCTGCATTAAGAGATATGACTTCAAACTTATCAACAGTTCAAATGTGATTAGATGAATTTCGTAGAGAAAAGAAGAGCCTTGAACATAACCCACTGTCTAGACGTCAAGAAACATGCATCGCCGAGGAGAACTTCATGGTAGTCCATGACATACGATTGATTATAAACCAAAAAGCAAATTAGCATATTCTGTGAAATATTTGAGAGTATTTTGCACAAGGAACTTGGCGGGACGAAGGTTTCTGCTTGGTGAGTTTCACGTCTTGTAACACTTGGTCAAAAGAACACACGTTGATCTCATCACAGAAAAATCTTACATTGTTTGAGGCACATCCATTTGGTTTCCTTGAACGTTTCAGGATAAGTGCTAGTTTAATCACTTTCAACGTGAGGTAAGTTATGCAGTGGGACCACAACCCATCACCTGCTTCTTAGAATGACAATGATGTTTCATTTGCGTGAGATGTGATAGATTTAGTTTTTGGTATGCAAAATATTGTTTTTTTAATTAAAATGTCCAGGTATTCAAGTGAGAGTACTATATCAGTTTTTCATTAAAATGTCCAGGTTTTCAAGTGAGAGTACTATATCAGTTTTTCATTAAAATGTCCAGGTTTTCAAGTGAAAGTACTATATCAGTTTTTCATTAAAATGTCCAGGTTTTCAAGTGAGAGTACTATATCAGTTTTTCATTAAAATGTCCAGGTTTTCAAGTGAGAGTACTATATCAGTTTTTCATTAAAATGTCCAGGTTTTCAAGTGAGAGTACTATATCAGTTTTTCATTAAAATGTCCAGGTTTTCAAGTGAGAGTACTATATCAGTTTTTCATTAAAATGTCCAGGTTTTCAAGTGAGAGTAGTATATCAGTTTTTCATTAAAATGTCCAGGTTTTCAAGTGAGAGTACTATATCAGTTTGATGTGTCAGTTATGAAAGGCTAGTAAAGTGAAAGAGCAAGTAAAACGACGATAGGGGGATTTATTTCATGAGGACTTTGCTCTAGAATACAAGTACTTCGATTCAATGGGTGACTTTTTGTGACTGTGGCCTTGAACTACTTGACAAGCATCTATATTCTCCTGATTTGACCACATCTGATTATCATCTGTTCCACACCATGAAAAATTTCTTTGGGCATTCAGAAAAAACAGAAAACAAAAAAAATCCTCTAACACGTTGACTTGGGTCGTTATGTTAGCAAAACCAACTATAAACAGTTTTGTCACAAAGCCAAGGTATAATTGACACTGCTGTACAATATCCAGTGACTTCTTGACTGTATCACGCACTACATGTGGGTGATACTTTTGTCCTTCTCCCGGGGAATGATATCAACCACGTGGCGACTTACGAGGATTTACTAGGATATCGGGGTGAAGAGTTTAAATAAAAATAAAATTTTATCCCGCGCCTATTATCTGGCCCACAAACACATGGAAAACTTAACCAAACATAGATATATACCAACCACAATAAATGATACACACAAAGGCCTATAAATTTAAAGTGTCTAAGAAAACTTTTATTTTATAAAATAAAATAAAAATATGTAAAATCCAAACTAATTCAGATGTCAGAAATCACCAGAGAAAAAATTATATTCATGTAATGATGTAGGCAAAAGAATACTTTAAAATTTACGGATGTATGTGTGTTTTGCTAAGGGTTGGGAGAAGTATTAACAAAGCAAAGAAAAAAAATAATGTCATCTCTCTCTCTCTCTCTCTCTCTCTCTCTCTCTAACTTACATGTAATCGACAATTCTTCGCTCGCTCTCTCTTTTATATATTAGTTTAACTCGTTACGCAACTTCTTTTACTTGTTATGTTTTCTCTTCCTTTTTTTTCTATTTATATTTACAGGTTTTGTTATTTTCTCTTTTTCCTTCTTTATTTTCTTTCTTTTTTGTCTTAAGTATAGGAGACGTCTGTCTTTTTGTTGGACTAGCAGCGCTATTTTCTGTCTGTGTTTATCGGGGCATTTTTCATTATTTTCGACTAGTTGAAATCGGCATCACGATAAGAGGATTTTTCTAACACAAGGTCAATATATATGAGATTTCTTCAACAGTTCAGCATATTTCGACTGAATGAAATATTGTCGCCCGGAGGAACGGCTTCTTTCTGACACAAGGACATTAATATGAGATCTCTTCTACAGATCAGCATATTTCGGCTGAATAAAATATTGTCGCCGGAAGGAACATTATAATGAGATCTCTTCAACAGTTCAGCTTGCTTCATTTGAATAAAATTGTCATCGCTGGGACGGATAGCTGATTTTCTGACACAAGGACATTAATATAAGATCTCTTCAACAATTCAACCTGTTTCGGCTGAATAAGTTATTATCGACCAGACTTAAGGACTTGTACTTTTTTTTCCCTCAAAGCTGGTATGCAGGAATTTCGGCACTATAATTTTGATACGGCACTTCTGAAAATATTGCTTCTTCCATATCCGCAAGTGATAATTTTTGTCAACGCTTTTTGAGACACAGACTTCGAATTTCCCGCTTATTTGTGGCGTCTGTTTTCGTCGACCAATCAGCATTTAAATCTATGGTTGCTAGGCGAGCGACGGTTATCGGCCTTGGCGGTTGTTGGCATTGACCCAAATAAGTATGCGTCTGCTGACCGACTTTTGCTGATATTCGATCTAACTGACAGAGAGATATAGATTTAAGAGAATATGAGAAAGGGTTAGAGAGAGAGAGAACGAGAGAGAGAGAGAGAACTCCAAGTAAGAGAAAGAAGGAGAGGGAGTTAGTAACAACCGTGGCACATGCTGGGATAGTCTCCCTTGATAACTGCCGAGAAAATTATCTGCTTTTCAATTCAAAGAATGACGCTAATATTCTAATCTTAATTCTACGTGACAATTTGGTATTTAATCAACTGTTAAATATAGTGAATTCCAAATAAAGTATAATGCTTGTTTTAAAAGGTTTCCTTGATATCGGTTGAGAAAAAAATAATTAAATTTAAAAAATATAATTTACAAGACGCAAGCTCCACAAAATAGTTTCTTATATATTTCACCCTGTAGCTGTCTATGGCATATATTCATGACGCCTTAGCGGTTTGATTGCTGGAATTTGATATATGTTTTCCGTATAGTGCTCTATCATTTTCTTAATTATTGAAAACATTAGGCATTAGCTTAAATATAAGGATGCCATATTATGCATCAATTATCAAGTTTGATTAAATTTTAAATTAGCTGCTAAAGTTCCGTAAATCTTTCTTTGCTTTCAACAGAATAAAAAAGTTGAAAATTAAAATACATATTAGAATCAATGGTGAACACGAAAATTAAGTGTTTTTGTCGTTTAGTATTTTTTTAATTATTTTACCCCAAGAAAGGCGAGATGGCTAATAGTGCGCATGTGTTTAGAAAACACTGGGTACAGTGGGGGATACTGACGAGCAGGGGCGTAGCTGATGCTAAAAAAACACCGGGCACAGAGAAAATTGCCCGGATTTATTAGTTGACAATGTGATGACGTCATCAGTGTCATTCGTTTCCATAAACTATGATTTTGTGGATTTTTTCGGCTATTCCAATGGAAATTACGAACAGAACGTGAACGAAAGCAGGAAATCGGGTTCGGACTTCCTGAGTATAACCAGTTTTTTCTCTCAAAATTAATAAATAAACAGATTTTACTGGGTTAATTCGGATGTTTTCTTCGTTTTTCTTTCTTTCTTTCTATCTTTCTTCGTGAATTTTTTAGTTTAATTTCTGACGAAGACATTTTTCCTTCCCGGATTTTCACTATGGCTGCACGGATCAGCCCGGACCCGTGCCCAGTTTGCCCGGTAGTCAGATACGGCCATGCTGACGCGTGAAAATGAAACACAGAAGGCGCATGAAAATAGTAAAGTAAGTATCAAAGATTCGCCAGAACTAATAATAGAGAAAAATTTTGTGAAAAACAAAGACAAGAACGCGAAGCTCATATGTCATATTCATTCATTAGTAAGGCAGTAATATGGTTTTACAGACGTATTACAATTCTTATCGACACACGACATAGAAGCAACGAGGAAGTTATGAAATATAGGAACTACAAAACAAAATTATATTTCGTAATTACATAATTACAACTTAACAGTGATCATTACTGGGTGCTTCATAATTTCGGTCTTTTTCCGCGTCTAAGTTAGCTGTGCGTTGTGGTGCAGTGGATATTGACTCGGAACGAAAAGTCAGGGAGCCGAGTTCGAATTCCAGTTGAATTTCTCGCATTCACTTTCGTACAAATACTGTTGGGAAAGGTATTAATCCGTCTCTTCTTTCCAGTTATGGGTTAAATAATAGGACAGATTGTGTTCTATAGCCTTGGCTGGCAACCAGTCTAACGCAGTTGCAATTTATTTCAGGTTAATCTTCTACCTAGTCAGTCATGACTCTTTCGAGTCATGATCGCCCGATACGTGTATCAAGTACGGCACTTGACTGACTGAAGTTACGCTTAAGGAATCATTTGGGCACCTCGACGCGGAGTAATGATTAGCAAGATTGTCTCTATGGCATCATTAAAATTGTGTCGTGAGCTTGATTCTCACTGGGTGCCTCATATTTTTGATTTGCGCAACATGTAAGCTGCGCTTAGCAAATCACCATATTTATGTCTGTAAAACATTATAAGGAAGGACGGTTCATGAAATATAATACTCACAGAATCTGTTGAGGTAAAGCCTAGCTACATGAAATAATAAGTTGGCTGAATGATATTTGTGATTTGATTGCAGAGAAATAACACGGTTTGAATTTATTTAGAACTACAATGGACATTAGTTTGATTGGTTATTTTTGACCCAATTGTTGGTTAGAAAAATCTTAAGCACATTTTGGATTATAAGATTAATCCTTTTTTTTTCAAATGATATCAGATTAATAATTTTTCTGAATAGTAATGATCTTTCTAGATACATATCCTACAAACTGAACCCATACTAGGAGGGGAGAAATAGACTCACAACTTTCCGAAGAGTATTTATGGTTGAGTAGAATCAACGAACCCGACTTTGTTTACTTATCTGTTAAATCACTCACTATGATAGCCATGTTCCTGAGAGCATATGGCAAATAATTAATGATGTGCCAAATATGTAAGTTTCGTCTGATTCAAAATGACTTGTTACTGGGCTTTCAGAATAGCTCCAATTAAAATCCCTGCAACATTGATTTTAAAACCAATCAGGCTAATAATATACATGAAACCCCAAATTTAGATATACCCTTAAAAACGTTAGTAATTTTTCTTGCAATAAAAGCCGTGATTGGAATTGTGTAAACGTTTTTAGAAACACAGAATATGAAACTTGGTAAAATAAAAATCATTTTTAAAATCATAAAGGAGAAAAATGAAATCCACTTAAAGATTTCTTCTCGCGCGTCAAAATAATTTGCTTCAAGAAAAATATTCGAAATCTATTTAAAAGTGGGAGATGAAAATAAAAACAACAACATAAAATTAGAAAAAAAATTATAAGACAAAAAACAATGCAACCCATACCAGAAAAAGTAATTTTTAAAGTAAAATATCTGAAATTGCACAAGGCGCATTTTATTTCGGTTACAAATGCACAAGGCACATTCTATTTCTGTTGAAAATGCACAATGCGCATTCTATTTTTGTTGAAAATGCACAAGGTGCATTGTATTTCGGTTACCTTAATAGTTATGTCTTTTTTAATTTTGATTGAATTTTTTAATATATTTCCTTTTCAAACCAGTTAAAATTATTTTAAACATCCACTTAAGGAAAGCACATTTTTGTCTAAAAGATTGCAAATGATAATAACATTTAAAAGATGTAATAACTATGATAATTAATACGGGTATGCCGGTAGGATAACGGTGATCGATACTAGATATTGAATCGTCGTGATGAGTTTATGTTTTGGCTTTATCTCTTCATATCTTTTTACATAATTACACTTTTGACAATCGTTCTCTTTCATTTGTCATATTTCTTTTTTTACAGACTTGAAAATAGGCCGTAGAAAATAAATGAATCAATCAATAATCATTATTATTATTCTAGTTACATTAGACACAGAAGTATATTTCATTAATAGCAATAATTTTGTTATATTTCTTCATTATTATAATTTTAAACTAGAAATGGCGGTGCTTATAACTCTCTCAGTTATACAACACACGATGCTATATGGCTTAAACGCTTATCTTGGTCACGAACTCTTGTCCATTGTTTCCATCGAGACAACTGACCGTTCTGTCTGTTGTCTTCAATATAAGATGTCATCCATCTAGCGATCACGTATTATCATTGCACTGACTGCATACAGAGTTACGACGCCCAGTCTAATCCATTGTGGCAGGATTTACTTTTAATCCTGCTTGGGTTTAACCAGAACATTGTTTAAAAACCGATGAGCGAACAATGTGGAAGGTAGTACTGGATTTGTTTGGTATCAATAGAAATGGTAGAACTATGTGACAAAAGCAGAACATCGTATGAAATTCTAATAACGAGTTTCGGAATTCAAATCGAAGTAAAAATGAAAAATTATTTTCGTATTTGAATTTTTTAGTGAATCATAAAAAATTAATTGAATAAGCACGTTTTGAGATCTGCGACGAAGTACCCCTGAAAATTCATCTAGTTAATCGTCAAATATTCGAGATACATACGCGCACCATGTTGAAATACTGTTTCCCGTACGAACACCAAAGCAAAACAACGCCAACACTGGTTATGTTGTACAATCTGGATAACAACGATAACGATTGTCTTTCAGACAGCAGAGACCAAGAACACGTATATATAAAAATATAAAGCTATATTTTTATTCTTCGTCAGTGACGGTCGCATTAAATAGGAGGGTAGCCACGAGAATCACGCACAGGCAGGAGTTGTCGGGGAGGCTATAACCAGACGATATTTTCTTGTTCTCTTTCTCTCTGTGTTCACTCCTCTTTTTACTCTGTCTTCTGTTCATTTTCAGCCAGAAACTCCAAACTTATAATTCCTAAGTAATTTTGCTTTTTCTGGTTGTTGCTTTATCTATGACCAGATACATCTGTCAGTCACCATCGACGTCTAACGTCTTTTGCTTATGCTTTTTGGATTTGATGTCAATAATATCTTTTTTGGCTATCGCCTTTCAATGTTTTGTTGTCGCCTTTTTCTTTCGGCCTTTGATGTCAATCATATTTTTGTCGGCTATTTCATATGTTTCTGTCTTTGATGTAACTAATTCACTGAAGCAGCCTACTTTATCTTCACATTAAGACTTTCTTCTTTCAAAGCAAAAAGCGCAGTTGATATATCTCCTTCTGTTTTGTTGACAAGTTTTTTCACGTCCATCTTCATTACTAGTTCTTTATCTGTTTTACTCCTTATATGCCTCTCATTTTTTCCTCTCATTTTTCTGTTCAACATAGTCTCTGTTCCCTCTGTTTGTAAAAAGATCACGAAGATAAGATGAAAAAAGAATTATCTTTTTTAATTTCAAAAGGTCACTTGTACTTCAGGGTTGATACTTTTCTCAACAGAATGTTAGACCACAGAAAATAGTTTGACCTCTCGCTACTTCATGTAACATTACCCCCTCCAATTCCCCTATGTATCACATTCTCTTGTTTCTCTGTCTCTTTCTGTTTTACTCCCTATGTCACGCTCGCTTTCTGTTTCACTTTCATCAAAGTCTGAGTTCTTTAAAACAGAAAAATATCACGAAGATGAAATAAAAAGGAGATATATTTATTTCAGAAAATTACTTACAGCTGAGAGGCGAAGTTGTTTTCAACAGACAGGTTACGGAATATGATTTGACTCCACGATATAAACAACTGCCTTATCTAAGTTGATTCCTTTCAAATCCCACGTGTCACCCTGGTTTTTCTGGACTCTTTTCTCTTTTTATTTTATTTCGTATCACTATCTCTTTCTCTCTCACTTTAATCATAGACGAGCAACATAGATTGCGTTTAATAGTATTAGCTTGACACACCATACATAGGAATGTACAAGTCTATTAATAACTAGATTGTATCAGTCAGTTAACTATCATTCGTGATACAGGCTTGGGCAATCATATCCCTTTCGGTCCATGACTGATTAGGTAGATGATTTTCCTGCAGTAGTTTGCCATTTCTTTCTGTAGTAGACTGGTTGTTAACCAAGGCTATCGTACCCAATCTTTCCTGCTGTGCATCTCTTTTATCTATATCAGTCAGTTATATGCACGCTTAATAACCATGTCACTTTTGATTTATGACGAACTATGCAGGAGATTTTCTCGCAATATGTTAACCCTGATATAAGATAATTGTCAAGACCGGATAAAAGTTCTCTTATATCCGTGTTTTCTTATATCCGGGTTTGATCTATTTTATATACATTAACACAGGCTCTAATTTTGGACCAGAGAAAATGTATCTTATATCCGGGTTGATCTTATATCAGGGTCTCATATATCCGGGTTATACTGTATTTCTTTCTAACTAAGACTATAGAACTCAATCTGTCTTGCTATTAAACACATAGTTGGAGGGAGAACCTATGGATTAATACCATTCCCAACGGTATTTGCGCGTAAATGAATACAACAAATTCACTTTGAATTTGAACTTATTAGTGTAAGCCAATTTAATGGCTGAAAAATTGCAGTAAACTTTGTGTTATATCAAATAAACGATCTCTTTATATGTCTCGCCAATCGTTTCAATGTAGTGATTAAATCAACATAAATTTGTAGGCAATGATATAATTATTTTGCGTTTATTATTGTTCTAAGATGGAAACTAAGAAAAATGTCTGTGCCGTTTGATAGTATTGTCAACCATCAGCATATCTACGGAATGCGGATCAGGGTGAGCAGATGGCGTGGAAATAGATAACGAATGACACCAACTGCCCGAACAAATCTGAGAAATAAAATTTGTCTCCTGTTAAATAGCTGGCATTTAAATAGAATGAATTTAAAATCAATATACTAATCCGGCAATGCTGGACATAAGCTGACAGCAGAAGTAAATTTACTTTGACCGATGAAAATATTGAATAAGCACGTAGCTGAAGTGGAGTTTATACGAGTGCGGGTAAGAATTATTTATTTGGGCATAACAAGACTATGATGGATATACATTTAAATTTGACCACTAGTCGTACTAGCGCTGCTTCAAGTCTACATTTACACACTTCTGAAAATTAATAGAAGAAACTTTCTTTCAGCATATGGTCAGTTTTATATCTACTATAGTGAGAGGGTGTAATCGATTTCCATTTTTTCCTCAGTTTATGTTATTCGCAGTGATGAGCAGTAATATAAATCTGTTTTCAGGGTGTCAGATGAAATTTGTTTCAATGATCTTGCTTCATCCGTGATTGCATCAGATTTTTATCAGGCCTAGACACTATAGTCCGACTCTCGATTAATTGTTCTCTGGCCATTGTCTGCGATGGACGTTAATGCAAGGAAGTGTATGAAAATTGTAACGATGCACGAACACACTGGCAAGCCTTACAAAAGAGGAAGAGATTAAGCAGTGACATTAAAAGTAATGATTTGAAATGGATTTTAAAAGTAACCGGAAAGCAAGCCCTAAAGAGAAAAAAACGTATATACTCTACTCCTTTTAAAATGACCAGGAACGAGTGTAAATTGAACGATAGGTGAAGCTATTTATTCCTATAATTTCTGACGTTGCTTCATTTAGCCTTTTTCAGTTTTGCCTATTGTAATTGATAGCCGTCTGAAAATTCTACATTAATGATTCATGCAATCTACAGAGATACATATTTGGCTTCTTATGTTTTCCTTGTAGTCTGATTTCAAACCAGTTCATACTTTCTCTCTTTATAATTCTGGAATGGATATCGAAATTGTTATAGTGCTCTATCTACATTGGAATGAACTCTTCCTCCTTCATAAATCCTGCGTCCTGCGAGATATTCTAAAGGAGGCAGTCGAGATGCAGTGTAACTTGACAGTTCGGAAGGACACTTCTATCTACTGACTAAACACGCTTATTTTGTATACATGTCCTGTTTTTACAATACACTGATTTAACCTACCTTCTTCTTTTCGTGTCTTTCTTCCTGACCCTAACAGGCCACGACAAAAACAATAAAAAGGAGGATAACAGTCCGAATATAAATAATCTTAATAGTACATGCCCTATTGATTAAAGTTTAAATACCCAAAGTGGGCACTGATACATTAAATCGCTTTGTCCCCTAATTTAATCCTCAGTCTAATATCTTAATTTAATGATCCCTTATCATCCAATGCCTCTACCTTTGCTGCAATACTTTGACTTTCTTCGGTCTTTGTTGTTAGGGGACGACTGGTTTCTCTTTTTGCATTTTACCACAACTATGACAGAATTCTTTGTCATTTGTATAATGTGCAGATGGTGTAATGCATAGAGACACAAAATTCTAAGAACAGAGTTCCAATTCCATTCGACTTCTTCATTTAACTTTCACACTGGGTATACGAAAGATAAGACTCCATCTCTCCTTTCCTCTAGCTATGGGTTAATTAGTAGAATTTGTTTCTGGAAATGATTGATATCCTGAAAAAAGATTGTTAATATAATATTGGCACCGAAAGTTTGAGCTGGTCTTGAATAGCTTCACGATTTTGAACAGATAAAAAATGCTAAGCACTGATTGTAGTAGAATGCTTCTGATGAAGTCAGAATATATCTTCCACCGATACTGGAAACAGACAGTTACACTACATTTTTTTAAAATTGAGTCAGTAACGACACTAAAACAAATGTCGTTAGAGAGTGTAGAAGAATTAGAGAAATTACAAATGAGACAGTAAAGTCAGTAAAGACACTGAAACACATGATGTTATAAAGTGTAAAAGAATTAGAGGAATTATTAATGAGTGAAAATAAAAAGAGTAATCAGAAAACAGTAGATAGCAATTAGCATTGCATACATTTTTTTTAAATTACTGATTGATGGAGAGTATGAAACCTGAAAGGTTAGTAGTACCAGAAAAGATACTTTTTGCATAGAATTTACGGTTACATGTAGCCAACTCTGTAAAATGTTGAGATCTCGACGACATTGAAATGAGTAAAAAAATTCTAGATAAAGTGACGAAGAATTAACAAGAATAATTACCGTGAAAGTATAATCTGAGATGTCAGGCCAAGACCACTAATATAGCCGATTCTTCACTGGATTTAAGAAGGGGCTTTAGATAAATAGCAGATTCAACAAACCATATGTGACAGAAATATTCTAATCATGGACAAATCGAAGACGTAGATGTGTATGATTGATTTTGTAGAGAAAAATTGTCTCGCACAACACAGAACAAAGTTTCTTAGCAGCTGAGATGGTAATAGATTCAGTATAGTTTTATCACTACATTTGAACCGGGAATATTAGCTCGAGAAGGTAAACTTTTCTAGAGATAGTAACATTCATGCCGATAGATGCCTAAGATGATTCTCTAAGATGATTAATTAAAAGCAGTTTGGTTTTCAAGGCGTTTAAATTAACAAGCGATACATTGCTCCAGTTAAAATGATTAATGGTCGTTTGGAACATCGACTGCCATTTTGACCGTGTGGAAGTGATCAGGCTTAACATCCAGACAGGAGTAAATAGCTGTATCACTTGCGCAGATACCAATTTGTGATTAATGAAAATGCTAAAAAACAAAAGGACTAAAAATGAAGCTCTTAGGAACACCGGCATTGGTACAAAAAGGTCTAGAAGAATGACTACTCGGGAACAGTTTAATTTCACGATTTGATGGAAAAGACTGGACTAATTTAAAATTTGTTCGATGACACTGCAATATTTCAGCTTGTGGAAAAGACCTGTATGCAAATCATTGTCGAAAGATTTTGACATGGCTATATATATTAAATTAAATTATAAATTAATATATTACGGTTCTAATCCTACACTGTTGGATTGTTTAACAGACATATGTCTCTGTAACAAAGTGTTAGTAATTGTGAGTGATACTTTTTAAAATTCAGACATTTACTTTATAACCAGAACGATAGACACCGGAAGAAAGTGTATCTAATCCAAAAGAACGCAAAAAGACTGAAAGCTTATTTTCTAGGAAAGACTACTCTCTCATCTTTAAAGATTGACGTCACGTAATTTACAATCTTAGTAAATCAAGAATTTGTAAGTTATCATAAGAATTAAGGAAACCAGTGGGATTTGTTTCAATGTCGGATTTTACGGTGATGCGATCAATCTGTTGCGCTTTCCATCAGGTGTCACTCACAAAGTAGAAACCTTTGTCGATCTTTGTGTAGAACAACCTCAGGTGTCTCCCGAGATATACTAATATCATTGACTATTATATTTTTAGTCAATAGCCTGTCATACACCACCATTGTGGTGGACAATATCAATTATTTTCTCAGTTGTGGCAGTTGCAGGAATTGCAGACCTTGAGTCATTTTCAAGAATGCCCTTTTCCCTCCTAAATTTAACAGCCCACAATTGGACTGTTGATGAAATTATGGAGCACCCCCTAATATGTCACCATGAATGTCGTTGGGGCTAAACACCTTTTTCTATAGATACTTGACAACAGCACGTGGCTAAATGTTGTCCATTTTTCAAGAGACCTCACTACTAGTTAAAGTTTTCTTTGAATAGTTAGATGTCTGTTTACCTGGAAAGAAACAATGTAGTTTTTATTAAGAAGCGTGGAAATAAATGCAAATTAATGCAAAACTGCTTCCTAGATAGCCTACAAAATTTTCAGCCCAACTTCCTATCAAGGTTTTGCTTCGTTCATAAAATTCTAATTAATCTAAAAACCGTGAGACGTCTGAGAAGAAACAGAACTGTGTAATATCGCAATTATTTACATGAATTAATTTTCATGTTTAAAATTAATAAATATCGAGCTCGTTAGAATAACATCAAAAAAAGAAAATTGTAATTATATTAGTGATAAGATATGCGAGTGTTGAAAAAGACATTTGCTTTAGAAAGTGCAATTATTTTTTAATATCAGTATAGCCCGGCGTTGCTCGGGTGTAATGAAAGCTTTAAAACCAATCCATGATCCTGGAGCTCAGACTCAGCCTAAAGAATATTTATGTGAAGTTTGATGAGAATCGGATAAAAATTGCGGATTTGTATAAAGGACATAAAGACAGATAAACAGACACACACACAAACATCTTGCCTTATATATATATATATATATATATATATATATATATATATATATATATATATTATCGATTTTCTGCAGTATTGTCAGAACTGCAACCCTGAAACTTATGAATATCGTTTCTTATGTCTTTGTCTATGAGTGTATCAAATTTGATTAAAATCGGACCACTCCTTCTATAACCAGACTTCTTCGATTATCGATTTTGGATATTTATCTGGGGTACCTCGAGACAAATCTAGCTAAGAACACTCGCAGACGCTTATAGTACAACTGTGTAAATTTTCAAGAAAATTAGTTCAGCCGTTTCGGAGTTTATAGGTAACGGATACACACACACACACACACAGACACACACACACACACAGACAAAGTTCCATTTATAAATAAGTTTAGATAATCGTATCAACACAGGCTAGGGTGATCAGGGAGCTACATGAAAAGAGAGCGCAAAGAAATAGGAACAAGTTACAGGGGATGTCAGATAATGGATAAGAAAAAGATGGGAATAATAATGTTAAGAAAAGTTACTTGGGAGTAGAGCAAAAAGGAAGAAGAATAAGATACAGGATCTGTTAGGGAAAGGATAATAGAAAGATGGGTGTCAAGCAGATAACAGAGGGCAATGGACATTAACTTAGCCCCCTAGTGTCCCTACTACATGAATTTACTCGAGCTACTTGATAACACCACATGGCTAATTGTGGGACCTAGTTGCTAGTCAGCAAATCGGTCCCCCCCCCTTTTTTAATGTAAAACCAATAAAATGTAACTGCAACTTCTACTCTACCAACTTCTTTTCTCGCACTTCCCGCGTGTTGAATTCCCTTCCGTATACTTGCTTCCCCGACAGCTACAATCTGCAAGAATTTAAATGTAAGGCCAATTGTCATCTCCTATCTCTCTGACCTGCATCCTTTCCCTCATGCTCTTTTCTCCGTCCACTCCACTCTCATCTCACCAGTATTCTCATCCTTCTCTTAGCCACTTCCTGACACCCCATATAACCTGTCCCTCTTTCTCATCGCATTCCTCCTATGTAATCCGCTGCAGACAAGTGGCAGTAAAACTGCCATGATTAGGGTGAAATGATAAAAATATGTTGCAAACTAAATCAAAATTGGTCACATTGATGCCAGTCAGTTAATCATTCTACAAACTCTAAGTAGCATTCGTAAATTAATACGTAACCTAATGAAAAACTTAGCCCACTGTTGCCTCCTATGCATGAATTTACTCTAGCTACTAAATTAGCATCTAGGTCCCACCCTTTTACAGTGAAACCAATCAAATGTAACCGCAACTTCTACTCTACCAACTTCTTTTCTCGCAATTCCAAGCTGTGGAATTCCCTTCCGTATACTTGCTTCCCTGACAGCTACAATCTCCAAGAATTTAAATGCAATGTCAATTGCCATTTTTTGTCTCCTTGACTCTCATCCTTTCCCTGACAACCCTTGTATCATGTTCTTCCCCCTTTCCACCCTATTCTCATGCACTCTGCTTTCATATCTACTCTTCATAACAGTGTTCTCCTTACTCTCTTACCCATTCTCTGACACCTCCTGTAAATTGTTCCTCTTTCTCATTACTCTTCTCCCATGAAAACACCTGCGTACCAGTGGCAGTACTGCCTTGCCTGGGGTGAAATAATTCAAAAGGAAAAAAAATTACATTTTTTGAGATTGTATCTTCTAGGGAAGTCAATATACGAATGGAGCTCGACAGTGGGGATGTGAGCTGATGGAGTAAATGTGATAGATACATGTGCCTGCAAAATGGTGAAATATAGTTGCCAATCTAGTAGCTCGAGTAAATTCTTTTGAAAAGTACACCAGAACGCTAATCTCATCGGGGCAGAAACCGTGAACATATTAGTAGAAAAAACAGAGGAAAGCCGTCAATGAAAAAGTGACTGGATTCGTGCTGCCAAATGGGGATACTTTTTGCATAGAATTTACGGTTACATGTAGCCAACTCTGTAAAATGTTGAGATCTCGACGACATTGAAATGAGTAAAAATATTCTAGATAAAGTGAAGAAGAATTAACAGGAATAATTACCGTGAAAGTATAATCTGAGATGTCAGGCCAAGACCACTAATATAGCCGATTCTTCACTGGATTTAAGAAGGGGCTTTAGATAAATAGCAGATTCAACAAACCATATGTGACAGAAATATTCTAATCATGGACAAATCGAAGACGTAGATGTGTATGATTGATTTTGTAGAGAAAATTGTCTCGCACAACACAGAACAAAGTTTCTTAGCAGCTGAGATGGTAATAGTTTCAGTATAGTTTTATCACTACATTTGAACCGGGAATATTAGCTCGAGAAGGTAAACTTTTCTAGAGATTAGTAACATTCATGCCGATAGATGCCTAAGATGATTCTCTAAGATGATTAATTAAAAGCAGTTTGGTTTTCAAGGCGTTTAAATTAACAAGCGATACATTGCTCCAGTTAAAATGATTAATGGTCGTTTGGAACATCGACTGCCATTGCAGATACTTCTTTGAATTTTAGATGAAAAAGTACAAATTCTGAGATTCTACTGATAATTATTATTGAATAATGCCTTTTGTAAAGTTAAGATGCAGTCTTTTCTCCTCTACTACTGTGCGTTAAATAACTGGATAAGAAAAAATCGCTCACACTGACTGGCAACTACTTGTAAAAGAAACTTGATTCTGAATTCTAAACTATGGGCAAGAAAACGGGATTCCAGATTTTAGGAAGGAATGATAGCGTTCTGGCATCATTCACTGATGATAAAGAAAAGGGATCTGTGGAGATTCATAATTGCCTACTTTCTTGGTATTGGACATTGAATTAAAAAAATAATCTTAACCCTCTAGGGCCATTCGTATCATATTTGATACAGTATTTCCCTATAAGGAAACATTTGGTATTTCCCTATAAGGAAACATTTGGTACTCATTGACTGAGCTGTCAGTACTGCTTTCATTTGAAATTTATAAAATATTTCTCT
>JBBBDQ010000734.1:4140000-4165000 GCA_037127315.1 Ascarosepion bandense
AAAAAACTAGAAATAAACTGCAAGAAAACCGAATGTATGGCCATCAGTAAAAGAGCAGCCCAATATGCCAAGTACAGGTCGGGGATACTAGAATCAAGCAGGTACAAAAATTTGAATACATGGTAAGTGCTATAACAGAAGACGGAAAGTGCGACATAGAGATCCGAAGGCAAATTGGCATGGCGAAGGAAGCATTCCAGAAGTTTAGTAAGGTATGAAGAAACAGGACAATTTCGCTAGAAACAAGGAAGAGAGTACTGGATTGATATGTGCTCTCAGTTCTTCAATATCGCAATGAATGCTGGACAATATCATCAAAGATGAAGGAAAAACTTGCAGCAACTGAAATTTGGTTCTACAGAAGGATACTGCGAATATCATGGAACAGGCATGTGAACAATTAAGAGGTTTTAGAAATGATGGAAACAAAAAGAAAATTAATACTGAGCATCAGGAAGAGACAGCTGAAGTTCCTGGGACATGAAATTAGCAAGGAGTGCTTGGAGAAACTGATACTAACAGGCCAGATAGAGGGAAGAAGAGACAGGGGAAGGCAACGGATAACATATTTGAAGGACCTAATCGGAACGAGTATTGCATGGTGTAACAGGAGAAGGCGTGCTCAGTGCCACCAGGGATAGGGAAACATGGAAATCCATGATCGCCTACGTCCTGAAGGGACAGGGCACATAGAAGATGAAGAACAAGAAGAAGAAGAAGAAGAAATTCTTTTCGAAACATAAACGGGCAAATCAGTAATAATTAGCATATTGAATACAGTTTGCGATGTGTAAATTTTCGCAATTTTATATTTCAATTTCACGCATTTGCCTTGATTGCCTTTTGTTTTGTCGGCTAAAAACTATAGTAGGGTCAGTTGGGCATCATCTGTTAGCAAAAGACTACCCTGTTTCAATTCACTTAGCCATACATTTTGAAATGCTATCCTATTCTGCTGGGGATTCATGCCTGAATCTCTAACAACAACATTTGTTTGATGAATCTAATGAGGATTACAAAAACCTGAAATTTTTGGATTAGTCTAATGGGGATAACAAAAGTACGTTACCTCGGAAAATTAAATCTAATACTTCTGATAATAAAAGAAATTCCAAAAATTTGGAATTACATAAAATATTCTATAGAAATACAATTAACTTAGGTTATAGCGGTACTTGTAATTTAGAATATTACATAAAAAAGCAAAACACATGTGCTTTAACTAATAACGTGCAGCATAACATCGTTAATAAAAACTGTAACTACAGAGACAAAAACAAATACGCCTAAGTACAGGATACATACGGACAAAGAAAAACATATTTGTGGTCTCATGAAGGCATTTTTAAGCATTGTTTTTTAATCATGGATCTACATTCAAGATAGAAATCCTTAAAAATTGTACCCAAGTGGCTAACCACGTGAATACATTGAAAGAAAAAAACATCAAAAACCCTGATTAAATATGGAACAAAAACGCCACAACTTAAAATGGCGCTGATGACTGCAGAGTGTGCCAAAAAGGAAAGTTAGCCATATTTCCAGAACACAAAAAGTTACTATATAGAAGATCTGAAATAATGCCCGCATGTAAACACATCTGAAAAAAATATATTTGGGATCATACGAACTCGGGTGATGGTGTTCTTGAAAAATTCGTCCCTTATTTTTCAATTTAATTGTTTTAAACTTCCTGTAAGCTTGATACAAAATGAAAACGTTGGAGAATCGGTTGAGCACCTAAAAATGCCGAAAGGATTAAACGAAGGTTGCGTAACGAACTGATTTCCAAATAAAAAATATTTAAAATCTCTACATTATATATAATTTTAATATAATTATATAATGGTCTAATTATGACCAATATATATATATATAGCCAGATGAAGATACCCAACAGGTTTAAAATGCCGTGTTCTCCGGCATTTTCAAATTTTTAAAACTGTACTCAATACAGCATAAATTGTAGAGCATAATCTAATAATCTAATTACATTTTAAATTATATATATATATATATATATATATATATATATATATATGTGTGTGTGTGTGTGTGTGTGTGTGTGTGTGTGTGTTTGTGTGTGTGTGTCTTTAATATAATAGAGAGGAATATTTTTCTTATTACTATTAGTAGTCGTAGAAGTAGCAGTAGAAGTATTAGTAGTATCAGCAGCAGCGACTATAATCTAATCCTTCGCGTAATTTTAGACTATGTTTCCAGGATTTTGTGTCACGAATCTCCTAATATGTGGGATGTGAATTTTCATTATAACCTCTGGGAATTTTCCTGATGCTAGAATCAGCAAAAATACTTGTAGATGTGAGATGAAAAAATTTAAATCATTTGAAAACTCAGTAACTAAAAATATATATGAATATTAACAACAGGTGCACAGTAGAAAATAAACCGCAAAAAATTTTATTTGTTAATAATAATAATAATAATAATAATAATAATAATAATATCAAAATTTACTTAATCTTTTCTTGATGAAAATAACATTCTTCTCATGAAAAAGAAGGGATGTCAGAGAGGTTCATATGGTTACAAAGATTGGTTAATAATAAATAAAGTGATCCGGGAACATTGCAGGGAAATAAAAGCAGAAATCTCAGCACATATTGGATAGATTACTGTAAAGCCTTTGACAGTGTGTCTCACTTAAGGCTTTGGAAAATACCCACTCTTCCTGGTGATAATAAAAATGAGTGGAAGTGTGTTTCTTTTATTGTAATATGGTTCAGTGTTGACATCAGTATAAAAGCCAAATTAGATATATGTTCGAAATTAAATTCACGAAATTATAATTAAAGAAACACACTCAATAGATTTAGAGTGTTTCACAAAGATGAGGGAACTGGAACAGGAAAAAGCCAATAAATATCTAGGAGTCAGCGAAAGAGATGGAACAGAGTATAACCAAATGAAGGAGAAAGTAAGAAAAATACTACAGATGTGTTCGTCTGGTGCTTAATCAGCCAGTCAGTTAAGTGCGATCATTCCTCCAAATAGAAATGACTGTCAGGGCAGAATATTTTCCAGCAGTAGGTTGCCATTACTTTCTCTGGTAGACTGGTTGCCAACCAATACTAAATAACTCTATCTGTCCTGCTATTTAACCCATAGCTGGAGGGAGAAGTAGCTGATTAATAATTTTCTCAAGGGATAAGATCAACTAGAACTATCTTTACAAAACCACAATCATCTGTCTTCAGCGATACCTGAAAACTCAGGAATACTAGAAGGTGATTTGTGCTAAAGGTAAAGAAATAAGAAAATCTATCTAAACTTATTTATAAATAGAACTTTGTCTCTGTGTGTGTATGTGTGTGTTCGTTAAGTACAGACTCCGAAACGGCTGAACCAATTTTCTTGAAAATTTGCACAGTTGTACTATAAGCGACTGCAAGTGTTCTTAGCTAGGTTTTGTTTCGAGGTACCTCCGATAAATATCTAAAATCAATAATCAAAAAAATCGAGTTATAGAAGGGGTAGTCCGATTTTATTTAATTTTGATACACCCATAGACAAAGATATAAGAAACGATATTCAGAAGTTTTATAGTGCAGAAAATCGAATATATATATATATATATATACATAAAAGGCAAGATGTTTGTGTGTGTGTCTGTTTATCTGCCGGTATATCTGTATTTTTTCAACTCCTTTATTTTAGTTTTTACTTCGGGCTTGGCTCTAAATAGATATAATTGTAGTTCTTAGTCTCAGCCATAATACCATTCACTCAGAGAACTTATTTAGCATTCAAAACTCAGTTTAGGACGAAAAACATCTTATTCGATATCAATACCAGGAACTCAGAATTTGACTTACATCCATTCATTTGTCTTTCAGTCTACGGTTTCGCTTTGACTGGAAACAACTATTGCTTTTAAGTCTTTTGTGCCAACGTCCAAAGAGTCTGAGCACTAGGACCATGGATTAGTTTTAAAACTTTCATTACACCGGAGCAACGCCGGGCTATATTGCTAGTTCTGCAATAAAAGAAACCAACACATTCAAAAAAGCTATTATAAATAGATGAAGCGGCAAATAAACTCAGAAAAAAAAGGAGCAAATCTAATGTGCAAATGCAGAAATATGGCAAGATAAACCTCTTCATGGTTAATACTGTATCCATAACAAAGCTGATGTAGACTAACCCAGTACGGATCAGTGGTTACGCAGTGCAGCGTTAAAAACTGAAACCCAAGGTTTTATTCTTGCTGCAAAAACATGAAGCAACTCAAATGTGGTTCTACAGAAGAATGCTGCAGATATCATGAACCGAGTATGTGAGCAATAATGAGGTTTCGGATTGGATGGAATCAAAAAGGAAATTAAGATTGAACATCAGGAAGAGACAACTAATTTTCCTGGGACATGCACTGAAGAAAGAGGGCTTGGAGAACCTGATACTAACAGACCAGATAGAAGAAAAAAGAAACAGAGGAAAGCAACGGATAACATATTCGAAAGGCCTAAGCAGGTGGATGACAGAACGGGGTTGCTTGGTGTTACAGGAGAAAGCGGGCTAAAAGCCACTAAGGATAGGGAGATGTGAAAGGCCATGATCGCATAGATCCTGAAATCATTTTAGTAAACATTTATATCTTATATAGGAATAATAACTGAATATTGAAAATATTGAATAATAAGTAAATAAGCGCCTGTGCAATGATTTCATTCCATTAAAGGGACGTTATTATTATTATTATTATGATTATTATTAAATATAATGAACGATATTTCGTTAATATGTCTGTATTCTTTGATTTGTGCTTATAAACTGTATACAAATGCAAAATTATTAAAAACTCATAAAAAATCTTCAATTGTTTAATCACATGTAGCATGTCATTTGAAAACAGACGTACTAGTAACCAACGGGTCAAAACCAACGAATTTTCGCCCCTTAACACGCATCAAGATTATAACACATGCAAACTACTAACTTCCTGCAAAGGAGGTATATAGAGAATGACAGGAGAATTCCATATGATGTATACCACGTTGTTTGATTAATTCCCTTTAATCAACTGACGAAATTTCCAATATGAACACGATCACCATCTTATTACTTATGCCTTAGTTCGATGACTTCACGCTTCATTCGATTTGACGTGTTGATTACCAGTACGTCCGTTTTTACAAACCATTAATTTTAATCAAGCACAATATAATAGAATGCGGAATAAATTCCAAAGAGAAGCTTCTAGGATATTGAAGTAATTATCATTATATATATTTAAGAGTGTTTGTTGTCATAGTATCCCTGGCAATAACAAATATTAACACACCGAAGCATGAAGTATATGAATAAAATTAGACAACAATTTTCGAAACATCTTCAAATATTGTGTCGTTGAAATAAATTCAAATCAAATCCAAAAATAGTATGGTTGAAAAGCATTTGAAAATCCTCGTAATCTTGAACAACAATAACGACCGTGAAGAACTACAATATCAGGAAATCCATTTTAAGAACAAAAATATCTGAAGGAAAAGAAATGTAATTATAACACAGTGGAAACCACTCCTTTAATTTGAAACAATAAAAATATTTAAAAATATATTTAAATGTGAACATTAAAAATAAACATTTTCAAAAATTCTAAACTGATAAGCAGAATGAAGTGTTTCGACAAGATATACCGAAATATATGAAAGTATATCAATATATATATATATATATATATGTTAAAACTACAAAGAAACGAAACTAAGTTTTTATAAAACGAAAGCATACAACAGAAGATAAAATATTGTAGCAAAAGAAAAACGATAAATATTTTAACGATTTAAAATCTAAATGATTTAAAGAAATAAATTTATTAACAGATATAAACTTTATATAGCTTGACAAAATATAGCTATTTATTGAGATATCGTTAAACATATATATATTTTAAGATTTCGTGTATTCAAAGAAAGAAGGAAGATAATGCAAAAGAAATACATGCAAGCCAAGAATATGAAGAGTTAAAAACAAAGACGGTGAAGATTAAAATTAAAATGGAACGTTTTAAGCAAAAAGCAAGAAAAAAAAATGGAAGCAAGTAAAGAAAATTGCCAAAGGCCTGTGCAAAAATATCGATGAGAGTTTTTTTTTTCGTTTTCACTTTCCAAGCCACTTGTCTAATTAAGAAGGCAGGAATAAATCGACTTTTCTTTATTTTAATCTTTTACACGTTTATTTTTAGGAATTTTTCTACATGTTGTTGTTTCCTCTCTTCTATGTTTTGATGCCCTATCCTTTGCGCTGATAATAGCAACTGCAAATATATTAACTATCATAATGATAATCTTAATATTAAGACATCGTAAATAATCGCGATAATAATAATAATAATAATAATAATAATAATAATAATAATAATAATAATAATAATAACCGGAAAAAATTCACGTTTTTTTCTATTTTAGTTTTTTGATGTCCAGAATTTCTTAATATATTACAGTTGAAGCTACCAGTTTGAAGGTGGTAAAGCCACCAAAACGTAATGGTTTACAAGGTTTGGAGCAATTAGGAACAGGAATATTAATAATGACAGAAAAGAGAAAATATTAATCAGAAGGACATTAGATAGCGATTTACAGTGCATTTAAACTTTTGCAGATTAAAGTTGGCTGGAAAGCATTGAGTTGGAAGGTAGTCACACAAGCGAAGAATGTGATAAAAAGAACTTAGGGATTTATATTGCCAACTCAATTTTAAACTGATGATATTTCGTCTGCTACTGAGCGTATATGAAAAGATTTCGGTAACATAGCGATTATCTCATCTGAATAATTACCATAAAATTTGAGCTCTGCGATTTCACGTTCCGAACCGATATTCATGCATGGGTGAAATGCTCTCCTTGGTTCTTGTATGCAATATGATTGTTAATTTCTCCAGATATTTTACTTTTTATAGATTTCAGAGACTTCCTCTTTGTCTTTCTGATAGCTAAGTCCAATTTCCTGGAGATTTTTATTTCACGTGAAGCTCCCTCGCTACTCATATGTTCTGTTAATGATAATCTTCGGTAATATACCATCTTTGCCGATTCAAGCATCTTCCCCAAGTGTGTAGTGCTTCTTTAATATACAATGTTGGGCGTGACAAGGAACCGGAAAACCCAGAAATATATCGATGGCTACCTTAGATTACTGGACTCTATAGAGCTAGAAACAGTGGTATGTGAAGCTTAGCAGAGGGGCATGAAAAATTAACTGAAGTGGATGGAACTGTTACAAAACAGGAAGAAGAAAGTAGTACTCCTTTTTGTAGGAAAAGCACTGAATGCCTTTTTCGGAACGGTGACCAAGAACGATATCGAATATATAAGAAAGAAACTAGGGGAGGTAGAAAGGGATCAGAGGTCATAGCCAGGTGGCGAGAGAAATCATATCAATACTAATGTGACAAGATAAGAACTAACAAAAAATAAGATAAATATCACTCGGTTGATAAGCAGTTTCCTAGGTTTGAGGCAGGGAATACATAATCACCCGAGAACTATGAAAAACGAATTTCAAGCACTGAATGTCTTTGTACAACAGTATTTCCAGTTAATAAGGTACATCAAAGTAGCAAGACCCTAACAGTTTTAGTAGACTTTGAGTGTGAGTTTTGTTTAACTCCATATCAATCTCTGTGGGTTATTCTATGCCAAAAGGTTGGGTTTTAAGGCTTTTGTAATGTTCAGTTATAGTGAGAAGGTTGATTTAATCAAATTTTAATTAAAATTTTTGGTTCTTATTCTTTATTTTAGAAAACTGAAAATATCTTCTAGTCTTGTATTCAAAAATGTTTTGCTGATAATTCTTTTCATTCAAAAATGCGTTATGATATTTTTTTCTTCAAAAATGTATATTTTTCTATAAAAGTTTATTTTATGTACATAAAGTGTATTTTTATACTTTCATAGTGTTTTGACCCCCAATTTGGGGGTTAAATATTTGCCCATAGCTGGGACTCTTACAGGTGCTACCACACCGGATCAGGGTGGACCTGGGAACAACAGTAACTAAGAGGTGGTTCTATGCTTCTCACAACCTCCCAAACAGAAGCCTTGCTGCCGGATGCAGTTTTCCATCATAATCATGACCCAAGTATAGTAGAGCATGTGAGAAGTAAACTATTTATGCTATCGTTAGGATATGTGTCCCCAGGAATAGTGACTCGAACCACCTGAGGGAGCTGTTATTAAAAATACAGTTGGAGTTACGTCACCATTTAAGGTTGACAGTGAATTCAAACGAAGAGCTATGGAAATATTACAATGCATTGGTTTGTGTCCCGTTGTTCAAAAGAAAAAAACTTAGTTCTGTTGTCGACTTCACTGCTGGACTGACGAAACATATTTGAATTATATCAAGTAGTTTGTTTAACCATCCCCTACCCACAATAATGAAGGCAGTGGCTACGTATTGAGTCGAAACAGAGTAGTAGACGAAATTTGATACTGAAATCGAAAAGATGAAAGAGCGTTAGGCGGATGCGTTGGGCACGTGCACATGGTTAAGCCCCATTTATGTTACAGGCAATCACAAACTGTGTGTACTAGAGTTATTTAAGAGAAATAAGAAAATAATTAAGAAGAGCTATCAAGTAGAAATACTCACGAACGCTGTCCACTCCCAGGTTATAAGTATCTCTGACAGAATCTGAACAATTCCTACGCAGAAACAAACTGATCTGTTTAAGGCGTGTAAGGGAGAATCCATTAAAACCTTAAGGGTAGGACCCCCATTGTACCTCGCTTGGATTTTCAGTTTTGGAGTGTCCATTTTGCTCCCTCCATATCAGGCAGAAGAAAAGTATAAAGGATCGAACACCCTCTTAAAAATAGTAAGGAAAAAACTAAGTAATTGGACGGAATTATGGGAACCAGTGGTAACAAAACAGAGAAAATTACAAAGTTGCTAGAACCTGTAGAAAGAATTATCCTGGATCAGAATACGTTAGGGGAGATTTCAGTCGGGAAGGAAGGTAAGACCATTGTGAACTTATCAACATCAATAAGCAGTGATAATTACTGTTGCTATAGTGACGGCAATAGGGAAACTAAAAAAGTTATAGGAGGAATCGGATGATGGTTTTCTTGCGAAATCACGACGGATAGTGGATGGAGCAATGTGCAGTGTTTCTTACCCAAACCAGTTGAGTCAAGACGAAAAAAAACAGGTTTGATTCCACGGAGTAAGTAAACCCGTAGCCTACACCTATTGAAGATAGACCGAAACCTTCTATTGTGAAAAAGAGAAAGTTAATCAAACAGGCAGTTATACACGATGCATGACATAAACAGATGAAGTCGAAAAGACATTTCAAACAATGCATGATATCGGCAAAATAAGGATGTACGTTGTGGTGCAGTAGATAACGACTCGGAACGACAAATCTGGGTGCAGAGTTCGAATTCCAGTTGAATTCCTTGCATTCACTTACGCACAAATACCCTTTGGAAAGGAATGTATCCGTCTCTTCCGTCCAGTTATGGGTTAAATAATAGGACAGATTGGGTTCTGAAGCCTTGGCTGGCAACCAGTTTACCGCAGAAAACAATGACAGTCTACTGAGGGATAATCATCTGCCCAGTCAGTCATGTTTCTTTCGAGACATGATCGCCCAAAGCGTGCATCACGTATGGCACTGAAATGAAGGGGATAAGCATTCAAAACATTGCATGATATACAGGGGGAGAGAAGTTTACGAAATGTTGCATGATGCATGCTGGGTAGATTGTTAGTCAGTAATGGGATTTGATTTTTATTTTTGTGTTAATTACGAGTAAATGACAGGAATGTTAAAATGTGACGCAATTTGAACAAAGCGATAGTAAATTAATAAAAAAAAACCTATGAAAACTGAAACGTTAATTTTCGATACATTGAAAGATATACTGCTAACCAGACAAAGGAAGGCCAAAGAAAATAGTAATTGAACATATTTTATCCGCTAGAAAGGTAAAACAAATAGACATCTAGATTTAGTCAACAGCTGAGATAAATGAAGGCATATTCTGAAAGAGAAAATAGGAAGAATAGATAAAGATATTTTGCTATTATCGAAAAGGATCAACCAACTATGATAAAAGGTTTTACGGTTCTTGTATAAAAGAGAAGCCGTTGGGTGCAAAGAATTGATGAATTGATAAAAACTAACTTTAAAAATACTGATGACCCGACAAGGAGAAATAAAGCAAGAAATATGTTAACTGAAGTTTTAAAAACAAAGAAATCAACTGGTTTTACTCAAAGACTGAGATGAATAACGACGTATTCAAAGATCCTCAGAGAGGAAACTAGATATTTTTACGACAATTGAATACAAATTGAGAAGGTCTACTTAATTAAAAACGTCTCAAATCAGACGATTGTCTCCTTTTGTGTCACTTGTTGGCAAAAATATTGGCAAGAAAAAGTGATAGATTCCTGATGCGTAAAAATATTACAAAAGCTCAATAAAAAAGAAATTTTGGAGAAATAATTAGATTTAGCTGTTTAAGCTTGATGGTGACCAAAGAAGAAAAGTTCCAGAAGGAATTTCAGAGAAGGCCGAGAAATATTTCACGCCCCTCAGACAGTGGTGAGAGGCACACACAGAGAGAAGAGAAGACGAGATTTTTCAAGTGACCAAAAGTGTGATCGCTGACTGGTCGTTTAGGAAAAGCTAACGTACCCAGAGCACGTCATATCCTACTAATGCTGGATAGGGTGTGGGCTCAATATAAGCTGGATATCTTGAACAGCAAAGACAGAATGACAGACACCAAGAGAGAAGTCAAGATAGATTCAGCATGGGTCTGATAGACGTTCGTCAATCCATCTCCCTCGTCTATCTTCTACAGGAGATAGGGAGAGATTTGTTGTTTTAATCATTTCACCCCAAGTAAGGCATTCCACTGCCACTATTGCGCTTGGGGTTACATAGGGGAAGGTAAATAGAAAGAGTGGTTAGATATAGGAAATGTCAGAAGTGGGGTGATAGATAGTTGGGTGGGTGGGAAGAGTGTTTGAAAGAATGGAAGCGAGTTAGTTTGTTAGGAGGTGTCTATTGACCTTACATATAAACTCCTGGAGATTGTAGCCGTCGGGGAAGCAGTCTTGTGGAAGGTAATTCCACAGTCGGGAAGTGCGAGAAAAGAAACTGTTGGAGTAGAAGTTGCGGTTGCATTTTATCGGTTTCACTGTAAAAGGGTGGGACCTAGTTGCTAATATAGTATCTCGTGCAAATTCGAACCTAGAAGAGTGAGCTTCCCCATGAAGAGGAAAAGTCAACAAACTGAGGAGAATACATTCAAGGCAGAGACTACTACAGACAAGAAAGCAGTGAGTGTAGGCCGTAAAGACCCGGTGGAGACATGATACACATAACAGATTAGATGACAGGCGATTTTGTCTTCTCTGTGTAACGTAGCAATATACAACAAGCCAATATTGCAAAGTTGCGCTGTCATCTTACACCACACGAGAGATTGGCTCGTTATAATAAATAGCTCGACGCGTGAGAGGCTGAATCAGTTAATTTTCACGGTTTTCAACAAGGAAATGTTGCCTACTACTCGTCAACAATAAAAATGTGAGGGCAAGTTGAGGTAAGAGAACTTCTCATCTACTGTCATCGATTAGACAATGTTGTTTTTACCAAGACAAAAAACTCACTGAAGAGAATTGGAAGAAAAATCTACCGTATTTTACACAATCTTGTTTTTTGATCGTTCGTAGTCTATTCAAAAGGAAATAAAAATTTTAGTAAATCCTGTTTTGTTTTTCACGGATCTAAGAAACATCAATTGGCTCTAGTAAAATATCTTACTTCAATAATATAGAATATTTACGTTTGAGGTTATATTTTATGTCATACATTTTTTATTCTTATCCCTAACCTAAATTACCTGTAGTTTATTATCGCCTAAAAAAATAGACTTAATCTTCCGAGAAAACTTATGGTCATTATTTACGAGGTGTATATAAAAGTTTGTAATTTGTATTTTAATTAAAGATGTTTTTCTTATATAGCTAGTCTTGAGTTTTCAGAAAATGCTGAGGTTTATTTTGGTTTAAGGGATATCAATATAAATGCGTTATTTAATACCGTCAATACATTTACAATAGATGCTATTGTTCTAGTATATCAACAACTATAGATGTATGTAATGCCGTTAATACTTCTACAATAGATACTATCGTTCCGGTATATCAGCAACAATGGTTTTATTTAATGCCGTCAACACTTTTACAATAGATGCTATTGTTCCTGTATATCAGCAGCAATGGGTTTATTTAATGCCGTCAACGCTTTTACAATAGATACTATTGTTCCTGTATATCAGTAACAATGGGTTTATTTAATGCCATCAACACTTTTACAATAGATGCTATTGTTCCTGTATATCAGTAACAATGGGTTTATTTAATGCCGTCAACACTTTTACAATAGATGCTATTGTTCCTGTATATCAGCAGCAATGGGTTTATTTAATGCCGTCAACACTTTTACAATAGATGCTATTGTTCCTGTATATCAGTAACAATGGGTTTATTTAATGCCGTCAACACTTTTACAATAGATTCTATTGTTCTGGTATATCAACAACACTGGGTTTATTTAATGCCCTCAATACTTTTACTATAGATTCTATTATTCGTTTTTTAGCAGCATATCAACAGTATTTGAAATTAACATTTCTCAAGTTTTAAGCACATATAGCGTCGTCCATATAAACACGTTACTAAATTGTTGATATATGTATGTATGATATATAACATTATTGTTTATTCATTTCTAGATTTAATATCAGCGTTAGGGAGCCTCCTCCAATGTGGATCTTCTCTCGACGATATGGAAATTTCTAATGTTTCTCTCCGCCGCTTATATAAATTCGTATAATCCGGCTTATCCACAGCCTGCCGACCACCAGTGTACATGTTGGAGAAAACGCTAATGTCATTTGAAGTGTCATTATCCACCTGTTGGCTATGAGATTACTTTACAGGTCAACTATGATCCAACTCTGGCCGATGATGATCTCGTGTGACAACGAGCGCCAAGGTAATTTGTTATCTTTTAGGGTGAGACTAGTATACATTGCCGTCACCACAGATTGACGCTTCTTCGAACAAGGATCTTTGTTTATATTAAATTCGATTAAAACATTTCGTAGTTCATGATATGATCTATTATATGAGATAAAGTATCACGCTTAAGAATTTATTGATGCTGATAAAAATAATTAGTTCTTTAATTTGAGAAGACAATCATTTCCTCAGCGGCTTCACCGAGAGGCATTGAATTTTAATGGTGGGGAATTTAACAATAGCGACAATAGCCTAGAAATTAGTGAATCCTTGTTGTCATTTCGCCTGTCACGGACGACTAATTATAACTGATGTGCAAATGAAGTGGTTGACTAATATAGACCTTGACATATAAAATATTAATATATCCTTACACTTTCTAGATATTTTACTCTCACTGTATTTATAAGAATAATCATTGATGGAAGACAAAATGGTAAAAGTTAACATGAAAATGTAGTAAATTTCTACTGACTTGCCTGTCGGTAAAATCTTATTTAAGGTGTCGTCTGACTTCTAGACCAGAGCTTGCCGCGTTTTCTTCTTCTTATTATTATTATTATTGTTTTTCTAAGGCTTCTCAATATTTTCCAGGTTATTTAAAACCAGAAATCATTTTCCGATTTTAAAAATCTTTGTCGGGAAAATAATAATAGTTTATTGATAATTTTACTAATTATCGAATAATTGGTAGGTGAGAAAAATAGATTTCTACATTTCTACAGAGTAAGTAAATATAAGAAACCCAACAGAAATTAGAATTGGATTTTGCAGTTAACAATTCCGATGAATTAGCAAACTGTACTTCCAAAGTTTACAGTTCCTGGAATTGCTAAGCGGTAACCCATTAAATTACTAACCAGGCTTGACGTTGCTTAACTTTGATGATTCTACCGGAACTGATGTTGTAACGTTATGTGGTCCTCAGAAACGTTTATTCCTTTGTCATGTTTCCTATTCTTTGTTCCACTATCTATTCACAAAAGCTCGCCATGTAGATGGCCTGCTACTTTCCAATATCCCTCGATATGCCATAAGAGCGTTATATTTTACAATGTCTCTTTCGCATTATTTGTCCCTTTATGATTCTGTGTGTAATTTTTACTTTTGCTGTAATATTATTTTAACATGCATATTGTTTACTCACTCCGTCCATGTTATTGTCATTTCCTTCCGTAGAATCATATTTGTCTTGCATTCCTACTCATCTGTAGTAAGATTATCCAGCATTTCCTGCATAAAGGTATTTATATCATGTAGCAATTCAGCATTCATTTCGTTGTTTCTGACGACATCTTTCTTATTTATAATTAGTTAGTTTAACTTTTAGAAAGCATCTTTTGCTTTTCCAACACGGAAATACGAGAGTGATAAGAAAGAACTTAGCATAAATTTCAAGAAAACTGATATGTATGGTCAACAGCAAAAAGAAGACCCCAAAATGCCAACTACAGGTCGGAAAAAATAAAATAAAATACTTGAAGAAATTGAAATACCTGACAAGCGTTCTGAGAGATGATGAAAAGTATGACACTGAATTCCGAATACACATTGGCATGGCCAATGATGCATTTCAAATGATAACCAGATTACTGAGAGACAGGTAAATCTCAATGGAAGCAAAGAGAAGTGTGCTGGACTGCTATATGATATCTGTCCTTCTACATGACAGTCAGTGTTGGACGATCTCCTCAAAGATGAAAAAGAGGCTCGAGGCAGTAGAAATGTGGTTCTACAGAAGAATACTGAGGGTACTATAGACCGACCACGTGAACAACGAAAAGGTGTTGGTGAGGATGCAAACAAGAAGAAAACTCATACTTAACATCAGGAAGAGACAGCTGAGGTTCTGGGACATGTAATGAGGAAAGAGATCCCGCAGAAATTTAACACATCCTTCTCTGACACATTCAGCTGGCCTCTCTGACGTCCAGGCTTTGTCCCGTACGGCATTATATGATGTATTTTAGAGGCTCCACTCAAGAAGATCTGATAATCGAGCTCGGTCTTACAAAGCAGGAGGTCATCTCAATATGTCATTGGGTGCCTGGTTTGAAATACCTTCAGAATGATGCGGAGTTACTCACTCATTTGGAGATTGAAAATGCTTCCTGGGTCAGCAAAAACATTGTCCGTCGGGCTAGGAAAAATCTCTAAACTGCGTCAGCTGTGATTATATTGTAGAGTCATAATCCCGTTGGCTTGTTTTTTTTTTAAGGCATAATTGTTTCCATGCTGCGCGGAAATTTTTTGTCCTCAAGGATAGTTCTTTTTGTAGCAATGTGGTACCATCATAGATAAAAGCTGAACACTATTGGTTCTTTTGCTTGCTACGTGTTATGAGAGAAGTGATATAGACGACACATAAGAAGGAATTCTGTGGAGGTGAAAACTTCACCTCTTCACACATAATCATGTCCTTTAAGCATCAGCTTAAAGTTGAGATTAGGACAGAAAGGTGACCTCACCATCTATCAGAATTTGATGAAAGGTTAGTGAGTCTTTCTCGTTTGTGTCAAGTGAAAGAAACTGAATTACAGTTGCATTTTGATGACAGATAATCATTAGGATATTGTTCTAACCGGATTGAAGTTTTGCAACCCGTCTTTTAGCTTCTGCTTGTCATAGTTTTTTTTTGTTTTAATGAGCTTACATTCATATTAGGGAATGTAAGCTCATTAGCCTTTTATTCCTGCATCCGATTTCTTTATTTTAATTCTCCCTTCTCCTTCTTCTTTATTTTGATGTGCCGTTTCTTTTCAAGACGTAGGCGATCATAGATTTCTACTTGACCTTATCCCTTGTCTCTTTTAACAATTTTTCTTCTACTATCTCTCCTAAAGCACACTTCACCATTCACTTGCTCAAATCCATCAAGTATGTCTCGCACTGCTTTGCGCTGTATCACTTTCCTTCTAACCGTCCTGTGAGTATCAGATTCTCCAAACCCTACTTGCTCATTATGTGCCCCGGAAACCTCAGCTGTCTCTTTTTGATGCCAAATATACACTTAGTTTTCGTTTAAATTCTTTCAAAAAACTCTTCATTGCTCACATGTTCAGTCCATGATATTCTCAGCATCCTTCTTTAGAACCACATTTCTGTTGTCTTAAGTCTCTCCATCTTTGAGGAAACTCACCAGCATTTGCTGCTATATAATAGGACAGATATCACCTAAGAGTCAAGTACTCATTTCATTGTTTCCAACGAAATCTTCCTATCTCTCAATACTTTTCTTAGCTTTTGAAATGCATCCTTGGTCATGTCAACTCGTCTTCGGTTCTCAGTGTAGCATTTTTCATACTCTGTCAGAACACTTACAAGGTATTCAAATTTTTGCACCTGTTTGATTTTATTGTCTCCGACCTGTAGCTGGCATTTTATATTCTTCTTTTCACTGATGACAATGCATTCAGTTTTCTTGTAGTTTATGTGTAGTCCATTCTTCTCACTTTCCCTTGCTACCTTCTGTCGGGGGTCTTGTATTTTCCTTTCCATGTCTTCTATCAGCATTGGTCAGATTGTGGACTGCAATGACGAATCATCTAGCCTATCATCATTGTTTAGCTATATAGGTGAGAAAACACATTCTGGTCTTACACCCCTTTCTATTTTCGTATATATTCTGAATCCCTTTCCTGTCCGTATGCACAGGGTTTGCTGATAGTATAAATTCTAATATCTTTCTCGAATATGTCGTGGTTGCTGAGTATAGGTAACCAGATTTAGCAGTTCTCTGGTAGATGCCGAACGATTTTTATATTTCAGGTCTGATATTTTTGGATTTGTTGAGGTGTTCGAATGAGTACTTGACTGGTATGTGATATCAGTCTTTCTATATAGCAGCGAATTTTAAACATTTTCCACAAGCATGAAGAAGAGACTTGAAATGTGGCTCTACAGAAGGATATGAACGGAACAAGTAAGCAACGACGAGGCTTTGGAGAGGATTATAAACGAGAATGAGACGTATATGAGGCATCAGAAAGAGACAGCTGAGGTTTATGAAACGCATAGTGAGCAAGGAGTGTTTGGAGAATGTAACAATTAAAGGATGGTTAGATGGGGAAGTGAGACAGTGGAAAGCAGTGCGAGGCATACTCGATGAGCTTGAACAACTGGATGGATAAGCAAAGTTTGGAAGAGATACTGAGAAGAATAAATGTGTGTTTGAATGAGTGCTTGGACGAAAGAGGTTTTGATATTATCAAAGTCCTTTTGGATTTCGTCCAGTCAATTGATGTTTCTGCCAGAATTAAGGATTATAATTTTATTACTAACAATATTTTATTTAGATTCTTATCTCATCTTGTAAATAGACAATGGGGTTTAGATGCTTTAAATTGTTGTTACATTTCTCTCCATTAACAGAGAAAATTATATACATGGGTATTAGTTAGGACGTCATTGCGATTATGAGGTATTTAGGTGGATGTATTAAGAAAGGCGTGTAAGGATGTTTTGTTTTAGTGTAAGGAACATTCTGTTAGGTTTCGGTCAGGGATTGTGGCTAGCTAAGTTTAGTTATAAGGCAAAAGGAGACCAGCAATTTCCCAATTCATCTATTGGACCTTGTGATTGATTTTTGTATTTTATACAAACTATTTTTGTGGTCAGGCACACAACTGTCAAGCTCTCTTGGAGCAGTGTGCGACCCAGGTGGGACTCGGTTTACGGACAAAGACACGGCTGAGAAAAAAAAAGACAAGCTTTGTGCTCGAATTCGTGTGTGCGGAGGCTGGAGAAATTTTGACAGTTGATCAGAGTGTACGAGTCGAATTCTCCACGTTAAACTCAACCGTGTGACACATCTCTTCTCAGCAGAGGGGCATTGCTAAATGTCTGTCTATTGGTGTCAGTCGAGGATCATTACACGTCTAGTAGCCTAAGCGAGACATAATATTATATCTGAAAGGATTGATTTACCAATTTCAAATTTCTTTAATTTAATTTTGTAGCATTTCATGGTCAACAATATATAGACATATGTTGTAACAGCATAGAATAAGTTCTTAGTCTTGAGCATGCAAATAGACATACGTATATAAATTTTTTCGGAGGCAAATTGCGACTTTTAAATGGTTTGGCTTTATGAGATTTTTTATAGTTCTTGCGAACTCAAGCTGAAATGAAACTGAATTCTTGCATATAAAAATTTTTTATAAAATATAAAAAAAACAATATTGCATTATTATCAATTAGAATTTGTTATTTAAAGTACTAAATTGTTATTTGAAATATTAGGACTATTTTGTATGATGAATAATAAAATTTCGAATTTTCCAAAAATACTTAATAAGTACTAATTGTACTATTGTACTACGCTATGTACCCAAATAAAACCAATTGTACTGTGTACCCCTTTTCTGCTTGCACTTCACCGGAAATTTTGATTTCTATCGGTTCATGTATGACTAGTTTAGAGGTTGTGACAGATAGACTAACTGAACGAAAACACTTCGAAAAATCAGTAAATAACGTCATGTTGTTTCAGTAGTTAGGCGATGAAGATTCCCTACAGAATTCCTCCCTAATATCTGTGAATTACCAGACATTTTTAGAAGGATAATAGATGAGTAGGTTCTACACGATTTTAATAGCGTCTCTTAAATTTGTTACCAAAAAACCTTGAGGAATTTGGCTACCCTGCTAGATAACTCATAGATTCATATCTTTTTAAAGCGCAACAGTGGGAAATTTAACACACCAGTCCGTCTTGGAAATTCTTCGAGACTTGTCGAGGTCGAAAATCGTTCCACCATTTTCATACCCGCATGACAACTACTAATCCCAAAAATAGTAATTTTTCTTTGGGTCGTTTTTTTCTATTTACAGAAACGGAGACATTAGAAATTTTCAATTAAGAAACTACTCAGAAGTTAGGAATGGTTATTTTATGACTGTTATTGTTACTGCCTGCGTTTTATAGTTCTTTTTAATTTTCAAATCAATGTAACTAGAGATTTTAGGGTAGGGAATCAAAGCATCAAGTGTCCTCAAATCTGAAATATTTTAGCCAAGACACATTCAGCCGCCGTTTAGTTTTCGAGATTGATCTGCAAGTGTATTCAAAATGTTTACAAGTAGCGTAAATCACACCCTAGATTAGAATATATGTTATAATAGTCTTTCCCTTCGTTATTTAGCTACTTAGTTTGTACCACCGTTACGCCTTGCCAATACAATAATAAAGAATGCAAAGAGATAAAAAGACACTGAATGAATGAAAGAAAACAATAAATAACTAACTAAATAAATAAATAAAGAAAGAAAGAAAGAAAGGCACAAAAAAGGAATGAAAAAAGTCAAGAAGGAAGGAAATAAATAAATGAATAAAGAAAGAAGGTAGGAAAATAAGAACGAAAGAAAGAAAGAAAGATCGAAAAAAGATAAAAAGGAATGGAAACAGAAAGAAATTAAGAAAGATGATAGGAAGGCAAGTAAGAACGAAGAAAGGAAAAAAAGGAAAGAAAGAAAAAAGAATCAATAAATAAAGGAAGGAAGGAAGGAAAGAGGGAAGGAATCAATAAAAAGGATGATAATGAAAGAAAAATATGGAAAGAAATAAAGAAATGTATGAAAAAGAATAATGGAAAAAAGAAATATATAAGAAAGAAAGAGCTAAAGAGAAAGAAAGAAAGAAAGAAGGAAGGATGGAAAGAAAGTAAGAAAGAAAAAAGGAAGATAAAGTGTTTAACATGTTTCAGTGGAACTGAAAAAGTTTTAATTTCAAATCATTTCATTTCTACCCGCTTCTTAATCGACCAGCATTCTTGTTTTTTATTGTTATTGTAATATTTTGATTAAGTTGTTAAGCTCAAATATTTAAAAAATAACTAAGGAAGTTCTGCGGATATTTTATTATCATAGAACTCACTATGTGCTAAATCAATTATTAATTTAAGAATTAATATTCATCAGAAAATTTTTAAAAAGTCGTGAAATTTTCACGGATTTTTCTAGCTATGATGATTACAAAAGAAAACAAACAAAACGATTGACATAAGTCTTCCAGTATTTTGCAGCGTTTACATAAGTTTGAGATCTTAGAATATAAAATTAC
Organism: Ascarosepion bandense; assembly: GCA_037127315.1. Lineage (NCBI taxonomy): Eukaryota > Metazoa > Mollusca > Cephalopoda > Sepiida > Sepiidae > Ascarosepion > Ascarosepion bandense. The sequence goes on from JBBBDQ010000734.1 coordinate 4,160,137, forward strand.
AATAAAATACAATTTCTAACAATGTTTTGACTTCTTAAAGTCATGTCTTAAACTTTCATACAATTACAAAAATATATAAAAGTTATAAGTCTGTTTCAAGTGTCAATTGTCAGAAGAAAAAGATAATATTGGTTGATACGTCTGTACTAGTATCTTAAATAAGTGTAAATTTTCTATCCCTCCTCTCGTCACTCAATTTGAGGTGTTAATATCTATTGATAAAAGGAAAATGTTTTGCTCTTAAATTCTCAGATTCTACTTTTGACTCTTCTGGAGTATAATTGCCAGAATTTTTATTGAAATATGACTTTCTATTCAGTAATATGCAAATATGTCAATCCAAGGTTTCTGCTGTAATAATTAAACTAGATCCCTCTCAAGGCATGGGACCTTGTTGGTGCTCCTGCAATCGTAGAAATGCTTGTTGGAAATCATCTTCTGTAGTTGCTGCGATTAAGAACTCAGGCTAACCATCTGATCCTTGTAACTATTGGACTATTAGATTCTATGTACATTTAGAAAAGTAGGAGAGTTCTTAATAAACTCCGAAGTGGTTAGGCACCTCAGCTTGCCAAAGATACTTTAAGATGGCATTGTTTATCTGTCTTTCGTTCAGTTTTGCAAACTAATCGATACAATTTGAATACGTTGATTTCTGTTGCAGTAGATATCGACTCGGAACAACAAATCGGGGAGCTTAGTTCGAAATCCTGTTGAATTTCTTTTATTTATTTGCGCACAAATACCCTTGGCAAAGATATTAACCCGTCTCTTCCCTCATGTAATGATTTAAATAATAGGACAGATTCGGTTTTGTAGCCTTGGCTGGCAACCAGTATACCGCAGAAATCAATGGCCACCTACACCGAGATAATCATCTGCCCAGTCAGTCATGTCTCTTCGACACGTATTGCACTTAACTGACTGATTTGTTTGGAAAAAAATATTTTGACAAAAACACTTCCACCAACACCACACTTAAGTAAGTTATTCAATCGGAAAAATATTAAATTAGTTATTCTACCACAACAAAAATGCAAAACATAGTTAATTCACATAATATCAAATTGCTTAGTGACTTCTTTAGCAAACCTTCGGTAGACAAACCTTCCTGTATATTGCATTAATAGGATAAATTGTCCAGTTGATGGCAGGTGTAATTCCGAAAGAGCTATCTATGAAGCCCCTATTTGTCCCAACAATAAATGAGTTTACATAGGGATATCTGCAGGTAGCTGGAAGCAGAGACTGTAAAACCACAGACAATCGTTTCCCAACGCCTCCTTGACACATCAAACTGCCCTATCTAAGCAATGTTGGAATATTAAAGACAGAGGATTTACCCCACTGATCAGATGAGGAATATGAAATACGTCAATGCTCCCAACAATTTCAGGGATAGGGGCAATTAATGCCCGGGAGAAAAATTGATGAATATAAAGTATAAAAATCCTAAGGAACTACTTAATCCGCGGAATAAATAAGTGCAGACACAAATATAGATACAAAATAGTATAGATAAATCCTGATTTAGTGTACATTATATTAATTTACATTAGTTCAATTTTTAAAAAAGTGTTTATTTGAAAATTTCTGGAATGTGCTGTTAATATCATTTTACAGCAAAGTTTATTTTGACTTTTTAATTCTTAATTTGAATTTTTAAAAGATTTTTGTGTTTTTTATTTTTAATTTTATAACTATTATATTTAGAAATATTTTTTTATGTTTCATTTTTCCTCGTTTTTTATGGATTGAGTATTATTTTTATGACTATCATTATTATTATTAGGGTTTGATAGAAATTTTGTTTGACACGCACACACACACACTTATATATATATATATATATATATATATATATATATATATATATATATATATATATATTATTATTAGAAGTTTTATTTTCTAGTATTATAATTTTTTTATAATTATTTTATTATTATTGTCTATTATTAATATTATTATTATTCAAGTGTTTTTAGGATTATATTTTAATTTTTATTTAGTTCTTCTTACTAGCAATTATTATTTTAACTTTGTTTTAAATAAATTACGACTAGTGGTCACATTGTAATTTATATTATGATGTATTATTCATAATTTAGTTTTCACTGCAAATATTCCCTATAATCGGTATATTTTAATTCAAGAGGAAATCCCATGTCGCGTTTCTAAGAATGAATATTAATGTAATAGCGGTCGATTTAATATAGGAAGTTTATTTTGAATTAATTTAAGTTAAATTCTTTTCTATATTGTTCTCATTTTTATCTTTTTCTTTTCCTTTTTCTCCTCTCCCTCTTTTTTATGCTTATCTTTCTAACGTTTCATTTTTATTTTCTAATGATTTAATTATTTTAACTGAATTTTTTTTTAAATTAATAGGATATTTTGGGGTTCTATTAACAGTAGTTATTTTTTTCAAATTGTATTGAAATTATGTTGCACAATTTAATTTTGTACCGTAAATATATCCCATTATAGTTTAAATCAAATTTCAATGCTAAATTTTGGCATGTATGTTAATATCATATTAAAGCTAAATTTCCCACGTCATGTAAATATTAGTTTACAGCAAAAGCTTGTTATATCTTTGCATAATTATTAAATTAATAGGTATTTTTGTAATTTCCTTTGTCTTCTTTTGTGATAGAATGATGATTATTATTATTCTGTCATTTTTCATCATATTTCGATTTCTGCTTTGGTCTCACTACCAACCAAGTCTGCGGGGAGACCTAAGGCAGGTAGTGGCGTGTTGTTATGGCTCCATTATTATTATTATTATTATTATTATTATTATTATTAATATTTTTTTATTACAACTATCATTACGTCTGAGAGAAATTTTGTTTGACATACACATGGATATATAAATGCATATGTACATAAATACATATGTATATATCTATATCTATATCTATATATATATATATAAATGTATATATATATGTATGTATACATATATTTGTTATCTCTTTGTTGTTTTATTTGTTATTATTATTAATTTTATTATTATTATTATTATTATTATTATCATTAGTATTATTATTATTATTATTATTATTATTAGTAGTAGTAGTAGTAGTAGTAGTATTGCTAGTATTTTAGATAATTCTTAAAATTGTATTTAAATAAATTATATTTTCTCATTGGGAGTAATTATTTTAACCAGAGTAAGAATAAATAACAACTCGTGATTATTATGTAATTTATGTTAGGATATATGATATATTTTTCACCATAAACATTCACTATAGTCGGTATAGTTTAATTTATGGCTAAAAATCCATTTTCACATTTCTAAGAATGAATTATATACGTCAGTTTTGATCTAGTGGTTTTTTAATTTTTAAAAAATTTTTTAAAATTATTTTAAAATCCGTTCTATCGTGATTTCATTTTTTTTCATTCTTTCTTTTTGTGTATTTCCCCCTTCTGTTAGGTTTATCAAATTTTTCTTGTTTCTATATTAACTTTAGTATTTTTAATTATTTTAACAATATTTTTAAACTAATAGTTAGAGGAGTTATTTTTTCAAATTGTATTAAAATTATGATGTACAATTATTTTGTACTGTAAATATATCCCAGTATATTTGAAATTAAATTTCATAATGACATTTTTCCATGTTTTTCTTAGGTGGTCTGAGACGATGCTATTACAAGAAATGGTGCCAACATTTATTTCTCGCGATACTGCATTTCCTTTTATTGTATCTCTTTGTCCTTTCTTTTTCTTTTCTTACTTTCCATTCAGTTTTTTCTGTTTGCCCTTTTTTTTCTTTTTCACTCTTTTCTTTTATCCTTTTTTTTTCTCTTCTTTACCAATGTAATCAATCGTCTATCTTTTCTTTATAATTGCTTTCCCCTTTCTTTGGCTTTCTTTTTTCGAATGTGGGAGAAATTTTCTGAAATAACCGTTACAAATGTCTATCCTAATATGGACATGTGAGCGTCTATTTAAAATTGAATAAAAGTAGAGATATTTTGAGGACCAACTGTTGTACAATTTAGGTCTGACGAGCCGCGATAATAACATCAGGACGCGGTGAAATATGTATTACCCATTGTAATATTCTAAAATCTCAATGAGAGAAAAAATAGGGAGGTAGCATCGGCTCAGCTCATTCACTTTACCTAATTAAACTTTACTACTAGTTATGAAAGCTCTTGCCTCGTGTTTGGTCTTTGACAGTACTTTATTATTTTATACTTTTGCAATAATTTTATCGTCGTGCAGTGAAGAATATATATATATATATATATATATATATATATATATTCTACATTGTTTAACTGCATAATTATTGCAAAAAATAAAATAATAAAGCACTTTTAAAGGGCAAACACGCGGCAGCAACTATCAAAACTGTTACTAAAGTTTATGAACTGGTATTAAAGAGATGACCCTGCCTAGCTATAGTGACTTTAATGAACTGATATATATATATATATATATATATATATATATATATATATATATATATATATATTCCATTTTTAAACTCGTTTAAAAATGGAAAATATTCAAAAGATTCCACAATATAATTGTATCGAACACTTTTTAATACAAATGTGTACTGGTCTAACCCTATTATGACCAAAAACTACATATTAAACAATATATACATATGCATGTGTGTGTGTGTATGTGTGTGTTCGTGTGTGTGTGTGTGTGTGTGTGTGTGTAAGTATGCAACGGTTTTTATTATAATCGAGATTATGCCGTTAGGATGCCGTTTGCTTAATTGATTGGAAACAAGAAAAAGATCACTTCCTTTGCTTGCATTTCGTCATTCCGACAGGTGATTATAAAACATATGCAATTGGATATATAATATTATTATTACATTTAT